>CAJHNH020008575.1:225000-307500 GCA_905116865.2 Candidula unifasciata | reverse complement strand
AGAAGAAGAAAAAGAAGAAGAAAGAAGAAGAAGAAGAAGAAGAAGAAGAAGAAGAAGAAGAAGAAGAAGAAGAAGAAGAAGAAGAAGAAGAAGAAGAAGAAGAAGAAGAAGTGCCTGTGTTGGTTTCAGTGGCTCATGGTGGGGAAACAAGAATAGACCCACTGCGTCAGCAACAAGCATGTCGTAGCAGTCGACCAGTTAGGGACCTTTCTTTAAAATCGGAGTACCTCTGTCCCAGTGGCAAGGAAGGAACAACCTACAGCACACAAATAAGTCAGTAAAACGTATGTAGAGGTAAAAACTCAGGCCCAAACTCAATGCAAAATTCCAAATGGGCAAACAACCAGGACTTTTCGCCGGAGCTTTCCGCCGGTGAACAAAAAAAGTTTAAGAAGAAAATTTTGCTGTTTAGCTCGTGCTTTTTACCACCATCCTTTGCAGGAACGAATTTTCAAACAAAAGTCTTGTATATGTTCATGTGCCAGAAATATTTGAGTGTCTTTTTTCTAAAAGTCTTCTTCAGCAGCAAAGTTCTTATTTCCAGCCTCTACAGAAGCTCTGTATATGGCTGTATTTGTTTCCATAAAATGAGACCTACTCTTCCCTATGTCCACATCTCAAGAGACTCAAATCAATTTCCTGGTCTTTTTGTCCTTTTTTATGTACAACTAGTTCGCAAATATCATTTTAACTCGAAAATGTTTAATTAGTAATATTCAACTAGAAAGTGCTGAAACTGGTTTATAACAGTTTGGAACGTAACAGGTGCTAAACTACATCAAGCAACAACCGATCTTTGGTTTCGGACGTATTTCAATGCTTCCACAACATAGTGCACCACACAAGAGTCCTGCCAGACACAACGAAACGAAAGCTAGTAAGGTCGCTGACGCAAGCGATGGACAGCTGTAGTATCTCATGTCGTATAAAGCAGGATCTAAACAAAAATAATTGAACGAAAAGGAAGAAACATAGAAGAAGAAAGTGTTTTCTAAACAGTTGTAATATAAAACAGGCTTTCTGGAAGAAGATCAATGGCCAATCTGCACTGAGTGGACATATATACCGATGACTCTTTACAAATGTTCATTCTTGGTTAGTTAGTTAGCTAGTCTTTCCTCTTCAGCCTAAGTCAGCACAGAGGAAAGATGTCAAAGCTCTCGATCTCTGACGGTTCGTTGCCACCTGCTTTAGGTCTTGAATGTTTGTTAGGACCATAGTTGAGCCTTCCCTGATGACGATTCTACGTAGTCTCTCTTGGTGTTCCCTGTTTTCCTTTCCCTTCCAATGTCCTCATGAGTGCTTGGTGGGGAACTCTTGTCTTATTCATTCTGAGTGACTGGCCGATGTAGTTCCAGCGGCGCTTTCTTATAAAATTAGATTCTTGGTACTGCACCAGAAACTAACCATGTGTTTACGAGAGTTAAAGTTTAAAGCCACAGTCGACAGGATCCGCTTTGTTGCACCAGGTGTTAATCAAATATGGGATATCCACCGTGTGGGTTCCAGTGCCCTATTGTAGGGAAAACAGGAATAGACCCTCTGCCGCCCCAAAAGCATGTCGTAAGAGTCGACTATTTGGGGAGCTTCCTTTGAAGTCGGAGTGCATCTGCCTGAGAGACAAGGAACCAACAGGCTGCATTCTAGTGAATCAGATCTGTAAAACTGATACACACGCAACACTCGGGTTCTGGAGCGGGACTACAGTTCAGAGTGGACGCACAACCAGTACTTTCCCCCGGAGTGTACAGGTGGTAAACGCAAAGAAGAAGAAACATGGGATCGGTCTCTCTCCACAGAATAGCTGGTCGCCTGCCAAAAGCGTTGCACAGAAGGCTGCCTAAGTTGGTACTTTCGTATAAATTTGGTACCAGGTGATTCTTGCCGAACAAAAATACACTTTTGGTACCATGTTTGATGTTTTGGTACGTTTAAGACATTTTGCATCGATATGGTACATTTTGGCATAATACGCTGGATTCTTTAGGTTTTACTAAAGAAAGACCAACGTCAGTTATGTCACTGATGATGTAATTTCACAGCCTTGTGAAAGTAGAATATTAGGAACAAGTGAATGAAGAAGGGAGGAAGCTAATAGTGCAAACTAACCATATAACCTCCCCGCGACAACAACAAAATGTCGGCATCGTTGATCGCACATACTATGAAACCTGTAGCTTCCAACAGATTGGTAGGATTACCCGTTTACAGCATACAGAAAGTCGACAACATATTTCGTTTTCTTTTTTTTTTTTTGTATATACAGAGATCGTTGAAGTCACGCTGCTTGAAGAGGCCTGGAACTCTGACTATCGAGCCAGGAGGAGTACCGACTCTAACCTACCTGACAGATTGACTTTTGCTATTCCTGTGGCTAGAGATAAGGCAGTGATAAGAATGACCAGGTCAAAGTTACTGCCAGTCGTAATGAGTGATGGTGAAAGTACGCGGGCCGCTAACAGCTTCTCTGAGGTAAGGCGTGAGTACTTTGACAATGTCAAAATCATCACGATCATGATCTTCTTTTTCTTCTTCTTCTTCTTCTTCTTCTTCTTGTTATCCTTCTTGTTCTTCTTCTTGTTCTCTTTGTTCTTTTTCTTGTTCTTTTTTCTTGTTTTTCTTGTTCTTCTTGTCCTTCTTGTTGTTCATCTTCTTGTTCTTCTTGTACTTTTTGTTGTTCCTGTTCTTCTTCTTCTTCTTCGGCAAGGAGGGGGGATAGTGGGGGTGGGGTGGGGGTGGGGGGGGGGAGAGTAAGAGAGGGAGAGAGAGAAAGAGAGAGAGAGAGAGACAGAGAGCCTATTAAAGTTTCATTGAATGTTGAATTAGGAATTGACATCAAAGCACTCGGGACACCCCCATAAGCGCTCCAACCCCATCACCAGGAGCAAACGAGGAGTTCCAATTCCGATTGCACCAGTAACTGTCTGATTGTATATGCGTCTCGCCCTTTCCTTGAGGTTGAGCATCAGCCAGATCCCGTGTAACTCCTCGCAGCGCCATTTTCAGCAGACCGTAATGATCTATTTCCGCTTGTGCACTGTTTACTCGCTCCCAAAGAGCCCTCACAACTTCTAGCTTGTCATACTTCAATTCACCACCAAGTGGTGCAGAACCGGCTAGTCTATCTCCAGCTAATTTCCCAATACACCGGCACACCGGCATTACGTGGAGAGAATGTCCAAAGAATACTAACTGCCCGGACCTGTGAAGTGATGCTTGCCACTCAGAACGGACTATACCTATCTCCAATTTCTCAAAATGCTCTGTGAATATTTTAAAGATTCATTGCAGCCAATCTTCACTGTGGAAACGGCAACGGCATCTAACTAATTGAACAGGAAATAAAACGACTTTTATAGAGCAAGTGATTCCCCGGCATTTCTCTGTGTTAGTTTTTGGAACAATGAGACGGTGGTAGACGGCGACAGTTCAGGTCTGTTGTTATCTGATTTGTCTATGTGTCTACAGGATGCGTCCGTGTTCACAGACCTGTCTTCCTGCGCATCCATGATAGTCAGGAGGCAATCTGGCAGCTATATGCTGGTATGTGTTTGGTGTCCGTATTTCTGCGTCTGTCTGTCTGTCTATCTGGTATGTAATTATGAGTCTGTATTTATGCTTATTAAATGGCTGGTTTGTCACTAGATCTGTTTTATGTCTTCCTTTTTTCGTCATCATCCTTCTTCTCATCATCATCATCACGACCACCATCATCACCTCCATCACCATCAATATAGTCTTCTTTCTAGTCTCCTTTTTCTTCTCTTCCTCTAATTATCTCATCGAAGTCTGTGTGTATGTGAGGCGGTGGGCAGTTTATAAAGTTATTTTCAAACGTGTTGCATTAACTTATCTTTATTATTAAGGGCTGTATTTAAAATCTTGGTCGTACCATCTTCTATGTAGTCTTTTCCCTTGCTCTATGTTTATGATACAATATTTAGCGAGGCGCTCCTCAGCAGTGGATGCCAAAGGATTTCAACGGATGTCCAAACCATTTCATTTCCTGAAGAGACCTCAGGAAGAGGCCTTTCTGTTCGCTTCGTATTACATGCTTTTTAGTGTCTCTGTTTTTTCTGCGGGCCATATTTTGTGTGGTCGTTCTCTGGCTCTTTTACTGCTGTATCTGTATAACATTGCTCTCTGCGGTAAAATTAACACTTACCAAAATATATGGCGCGGTACCAAAAGTAGTTTTACTAGGTAAGGGTCAAACAGTGCCAAATGTGTATGAAAGTAACAGCTTCGGCAGCCCTGTTCAGCAGCAGACAGTCTTGCACTGATTTAGACAGTGGTATTAAGAACTAACCATTCAGCAGCAATGGTAAACTTCTGCTTTTTTTCTTCTTCTGTATTCCAGCCCCCAATGGAGCATAAGGCACTCAACCAACTCACGCCAAGTCGTTCTATCCTTTGCTATCGCATGCAGCTCTCCCCATGACCTCCTCATATTTCTAAGTTTATTTTCCAGCTCCCTTCTCCGTGTGTTTTCTGGCCTTTTCCATGTGTTTTCTGGCCTTACTTTATTCGTATGCCCCTGTGGGTTCCAATGCGAGGACATTCTAGTTATATTGTTTTCCGGTTTTTCTCAATGTGTGTCTTATCCAACGCCACCGTCTTTTCTTCACCTCTTGGTACACTGGAGCTTGCTTAGTTCTCTCCTAAAGCTCTACTAAACTACTGAACGAAAAAATGCATAGTGAAATCACAAACAGTTAAACACTGGTGAGGCTGGTTGCGCAACTCCGGGTTAGTTCCACTATAATCCCCCCACGTTAGACACTAGCTTGCTTCGGATTGGTCGACCTCCAGTCACCCGACCTCTGCACACTGCTAGGCGGGTGTTTGGCAATGCGTTGATATCACGTGTTGTATATTTAAGCACATTTAGAAAATGGGTATAACCCACACCCCCACCACTCCCTAGAAAGTGCTGCAACCTATGTCACTTACATTCTCTTCTCTGAACAAAAACGTAAATGCAAGACAAGCTAGAAAGAAAACAATATAACCTTTAACCCCCCCCCCCCCCCACCCCACCTTTCCACACCGACAGCAGACGAGTCTAACAAATCTATCAATAGAACGTGACCTAGTTCGGCTGGGGTGATTATAGTGGATCTCACCCAACGATATTTACAGGATGCTCAACTAATGTTTTGACAAATAGATAACTAACTACCTGTTATATTTCCAGAGAGGGACATTCGTTCACCAAGATGTGGCTTGGATACTTCACTATGAGACCAGACACCAGAGAGATGTCCACCAGGTCACCGGCATGCCACATCTGATTTCTCCTTACATGGCCCCTAATATCTCTAATGTTGGTGAAAGGGTTGAACAAACTGATGCTCACAATATCGCTACAAATATGTCTTTTCCTGGCGAACAAGCTGAAGGTTGTTGTTGTTGTTGTTGTTATTATTATTATTATTATTATTATTATTATTATTATTATTATTATTATTATTATTATTATTATTATTATTATCATACCTGCAGTTGTTTTTATTATTACGTTTTTCACACTTTTTTTGTGTGTGGCTTGTCGTGTTCCGCTTCAATTCTTCCGTCATCCATTCTTTCCTTACTAATTTATTCGTCTGGGAGTGGCCGCTAGACGTTCAGGTGCGGGTTGGAAGGTCGTGGGTTCGCTACCTGGCGAAGCCGGACTTTTTTTTTTAAAAAAAAACCTTGACTTCCAGGTCGACCCAACCTTGAGTGGGTACGTCGTGCAGTCCCGGGAAGTAAGGGCAGCTGGCGTGATGCTGAACACGTCACCATCTTGTGCAGATTGGTATTTAAAATATAGGTCTAGCCCTATATGCCCTATACGCCTAAAGACGTTTAAAGGAGAACTTTACTTTACTTACTTTATTCATCTCCGTCATCATCATCATCATCATTTATCTTCTTCTCCTTCTTCTTCTGCCTCTTCCCTTCCTTCTTTATCTCTGCCTTGTATAGCTTTATCGTCCGCACAACCCATCAACCTATTCCGTAACCAACGAAAGACAACGCCTACGTTGAAGTTTCCTCATTAATTACATTTTTAAGCTGAAGTGTTGTACCGTAGTACTGTGTGCCTCCCCCCCCCCCATCCCCGCCCGCATGAAATACTACGACCTATAGAAATAAATGCTTTATTTAAAAAAAAATACGAATGGGGCGGGAGAAGCACACAGAGCGAATGATAGACAACATTATTTGGCACGTAATCTTTTCAACAGAGTCGACCACGCTCAACACAGAAAACAACACAGCGCAGCCTGACAGAGAAGGCGAAGAAATAGACCCGAGCTCAGAGAGGCCCACCCGGCATGTCGTGGAAATTGCTTTCATCGTAGATTTTGAAGATTATTGCAAGTAAGTCAAGCCGAGTGGGTATTTAAGTTAAAGCAAGAAAGTCAAACAGAGTGATAGTTTAGAACTAAAAGCAGGGATACAGATGACCACATGCGGCAGACATCCCAGTCGTACACACCTCTCGTCTTCCGCTCGATCGCTGACTTTCTATTCGTGGCTCGATTTTCTATAGCCAGATACTTGACACTGATTCGCTTGACATTCGGCTGAGTCTGTCTTAACTGGTTATCGCTCAGTCGGTGTTGCGAGTGGAGTTTTTGGCAGCCCGTTTTCGCACCAGATACTAACGATTGTCTCGTGAACTGCGGAGAAAGCACGCTTGGTGTTCTTCTCAGAGCACTTAACAAGCCTTGCCGACTCTGTAGGGATCGAGCTTTCGACAGCAGCCTGATAAGTACAGCTCTTGCCAGCCACAGTCACAGCAATTATGGCCCGTGGCAAAACCAGCGAGAAGAAGCCGAGCCAGGACCGTGATACTAGACCAACGTCAGCCAACGAGGTAGCACCTGTCATCGCACCAGCGCCTACGGTGCAGACGATGCCAGAACTGATTGACGCCCCGGTGGAGACACCAGCCTCGCCCACCCAGACGCCACCAGCCCTGGATGCAGCCCCTGTCAAGGCAGCATCACACTCAGGTCGCCCCAGTCGTGGCGCAGGAGCACACCTACACCCGCCCACACAGGCAGCAGCAGCAGCGACCGGGAACCCACAGTGCAGAAGTTGTTCAGTGCTCACGCTGTAACAAGGCGTGGCACACAGCCGCAAATTGCCGCAGTAGCCCAGTATGCCGCTACTGCTCCAAGCCGCACGATTTTAAAAGGTGCCCACTGGCCAAGATGGACCCAGATTCCTGGACTGCACCTACCTTAAAAAGTGTAAGCTGCAATACCGAGAAGAACAGAGAAGGTGATCCCAGTCGCAAACAAAAACGCGATAACCCAGGAAGTGGTAGAACTGAAAATTGGAGTCCAGAAGCTGACAGGAGACAGAGAGAAGGCCACCGCTGAAAGACTCGAGATGCTGGGACTAATATCCCAAACACTCGACGAAATCAAAGCCCAGAAACGAGACAGGATAGCAGAAGCTGAGCAATACACCAAGCTGCTAGAGCAAATCAATGAAGCGAGCCAAAAACTTCAGGGCCCTCTGACACAGCTGAAGACAGATCAGGACCAGGCAGCAGCCTACCGGCAAGCCTAACGAGAAGAAAGAAAGACAGAGACGGCTTTATTAAACGAAGCCAGAGAATCTACATACAGAGAAGTCGCCCTGCTAGTCAAAACAACAGCAGAAGCAGAAGCCGCAACCCGTGAAGCAAAGCAAGAAAGAGAACTACTCGCAGAAAGAAACAGAAAACGCAGAGGCAGAAGTTTCAGCGCAGTCAACGGATGAAGACCCAGAATGCATGAAATTCAAGATGCCAGCCCTCGTCACAGATGAGGATATGACACCAGCCTTTATCAAAGACTTGGAAGGACTAATAAACGAGTTGATATACCCTAACCAGGGAGAATGGAGGAAGGAAGGCGTTTGGCGCCTAACAGAATATGACGAAGAATGTGACTTCAACAACCCAGAACTGAACGACACAGGGAATTCCAAGCCAAACTCCTCGCAGAAATGCAAAGAGCGCAGAAGGTCCTTAACAGGAAAAAGACACCCAGCTTGGATGGAGCCAGGCAAATAAACAGAAAAACCAACGCCGACCCAAGAACTGTTAAACACACCAGCGACCACACAAGCAGAAACCAGCAACCAGTATGAAACCACGCAAGCCGACATGACAGCTCGCGAAACCAGCTCACCGGAACGAAGAAAAACCCACTACCCGCGACCAGCCAGGCATGATGTCGACCATCAAGACTACTCCCACCCTACCCCGATCGAGGCCGCCCCAGGCAAACCCTATTAGTCCTTCTCAGGACTAGTAGGCTCCCACTCCAAATCACAGTCAGTATAGCAGATATACGCAAGGAAACCACTTCAAGACATGAACGCACGTCGCAATGGAAAAAAAAAAAAAAAGAACTATTGGAAATCTCAAGCAAGAAACCGCAGTCCCAACATAACCGCCGCTCATTTTTGGAGCTGGTTAGGGCGACTAAAAAAAAAAATTTTTTTTAAACAAACTGGAACTGGAACTGGTCAAACAGAGTGGATATCTACATTATAACCAGTAAGTCAAACGGAGTGGGTATTTACATTATAACCAGTAAACGAAACCGAGTGGGTATTTATGTTAAAGCAAGGATGTCAAACAGAGTGGGTATTTACATTACAGCAAGTAAGTCAAACCAAGTGGGTATTTACGGAAACTTCTGAAACTATCATTCTTATAACGATTATGTCAGTTTATCTAGCTTGATCCTCGGTTTGGGTTCTCAGGCTGCATGTTTGGACTAAATAATATATATATACAAAGTGCAGTGCACTTAACCACGGGCCTAGCACTGGCGTAACTTCTACTACACTACAAATATTGAATAAAAGACAGGGTTACGAATACTAGCATGAGAGGGAAAGTTTGAATAAAACCATGTCTAGTGTGTTTTGACATACAAAGAATGAAACCAGGCTTCCATCTAGTAAGAATCCAGCCAGACCAAACTGCATATGATACGTTTTTTAGCAGAAGATTTGGGATCAAGGCGAGAGGAAGGCTGAGAAAGAATTGGATAAATGTTTTAGCAGAACCTGCAACAATAACAAAAAAGGTTGAACACATTTATCAACCAAGCCATCCGAGAAGCACATGACAAATGTAGAAAACTACGACACTGTGATACACCCTGGTAAAACTGAGACGATAGATGAACAAGACGAAAAAGTGACATTAACAGGCATGACTTCAAACGTAAGTTATTAAGGATTTTGTCAAACCGGAATTTTAGGTTGAATGGCAAAAATACCACAGCCTAACTGTAAACCACAGCATAACGTGTCAACAGTTCTTTTTAAAGACAAATAAAGCAGCAGAAGCAACGGCAAAGAAGAAGAAAAGGAAGAAGAAGAAAAAAAAAGGAGAAGAAAAATAAGAAGAAGAAGAAGACGAAAAAGAATGAGAAACACACTGTCACGATTGATTTGCACTCGTTGTAATTTCTCTTCTCTGTGCGTCAAATAAGACACTGGCATACACTTCACACGTAATGAAATTTTGTGAATATGCTGGGAAGTGAGTACAGAAGGAACTCACAGGTATTGTCATAAATGAAGTTATATATGAGAAGGAGTTTCAGACTTCCATGAAAACAAATTATCTTGTCAACAACAAATAGCGAAGAGAGCATATTCATTCCAGACATAATCACTAACAACAAATCAGAAAATTAAATTAGTAACCACGCAAATTAGATGTCTAAGACCGGCTGCAGGAGTGACCATAAGAGACACAAATCAGGAACGAGGTCAAAAAAGAGCAAAACGGCACAGACCCAATTCTAAATTACATACAAAGGCAGCAAATCAATGTTTTGCCTACTCACAGAGAATGTCTTGTGAAGCTATATCATATTAGGCACACATTAAAAGAGAAGACGGACATAGGAAACGAGGCAGACAAAGAACAAAATGGAAAGATAACAACAGAGAAATTAAAACAACATGCAACATAAATATTCGTGGAATTGTTAGAAAACAATGAAATATTTTTAGTCAATTATCAACAACATCGGGGCATTTGTAATTATTTAGCTAAGAAGTATCGGAAGATTAAACTTACTTATTTCAAAACAGTATGAGAATTGGGCACTCTTCCGAATACCGGTCCCAAATTATTGACTGTCCAAAACATCCCTTTTAGAGCCTCGAGGGGTTCAATGGGTTATGAAGAGGTCAAGGGGTTATAAAGAGGTTATACAAAATATGGAACACGAACAACAAAATATTGAACAATACGTACCAATAATGCCGTGAAATAATAATTGAGGCCATCATCATCAGTTTCCACATCTGCGCAATGTTTAAAGTTAAACGTCGTGGGGAGAAATAGTTTTCGATCCTTAATTATCTCCAAACAAATCTCTTTCTCAGGTGGGTGAAGTATGTAGGAATGGAGAATACCGTCAGTGAGATGAGGCTATGGTACACATTTGTTGCCGAGTCAGTGAGTATGTGTAATCTGTGTCACTGGTTATTACCACAGTTGACTGCGAAGTTCATTGTAACTATTGTAACAATACTCCTGAAATGATTCCAACAATGCTAGCAGAGAGAGTTTAAAACGTGAGTATTGAAACACCAAGAGACAGAGAGAGAGAGAGAGAGAGAGAGAGAGAGAGAGAGAGAGAGAGAGAGAGAGAGAGAGAGAGAGAGAGAGAGAGAGAGAGAGAGAGAGAGAGAGAGAGAGAGAGAGAGAAGAGAGAGAGAGATATGGAAGAAGATGGAATGACGGAGTCACTGACAGTCTAGGAATTCACAGCATAGCAAGCAAACGTGTGCTTCGGGAATTGTTGTTGTTAATTATTATTACTATAATATTTTATGCATAAAGCTCTGGGGGGAAAATATTACTTCTAGTCTCCTGTTTGTTTACAATTCGGAATGCCAGTGGTTTGGAGACAAAGAAAATCTGTGACTGTTACTTCTCTGTTGTCAACATTATGGGAAATCAGTGGTGGTAGGGGGTGTGGGGGGGGGGGGGGGGGGGGTTAATTAAAAAACAATTGGAAAAATCCAGATTACAATTCTGCTGAACGACCAGTTCCACATGGAGATGACAAAACTCCAACTTTCAGTCAGATTTGGAATTCCGAGCTAGAAGCTGAGACAGCAGTGGCATATGAAACCACATGTGACAGTAATAGTGAGTTGCATGATGATTGTTCAGCTGCACAACGCTACGACCAGCCTGAACTGAATGAACTAATCCGAGATTTATATAGCCCCAAGGAATCATCTACACTTTTGACATCAAAATGTAAAGAAAAAAAAATTACTGACCGCTGAAATAACGGACCTACTTTGCACAACAGACAGCAAGATTTCCATTGTTCAGTTGCAAAGGAAACAACTGTGTGTTTTGTTCCAATGTAGGAAGTCTTGTAAACGAAACGTGGGTAACTTTTCATTAACAGCTCTGCAAGAAGTGTGAAAGGTGTTCTCTTACACATTGGCGACAAATGTGGCTCACGCCCCATTGCTCATTCTACTACAGTGAACAACAACTGCAATAAGCACAGTTATAGAAACATTGAAGTGTTTAGAGCATAACTGGATGGTCTGTGTAGATATTCATCTTATGACCTTTCTTGGCCAGCAAAGAGGATTCACAAAAGATCAATGTTTTTTATGTTTGTGAGATAGGACGACAAAATATACGCACTGGAAAAAAGAAACTGTGACTGTTGAGGAGTTAAAGTTGACCGTTGAGGAGTTCAAAGTTGGAGACAAATGTTGTTGTTAATGAAGACTCATTAATCGAACAAGATTTTTACTGCCACCAGCAGATATAATTCTTTCCTTTGTGAAGCAGTTTGTGAAGGGACTGAACAAAGATGGTACCTGTTTTAATTACGCATGCAGACCGATTGAATTGAGCATAGACTAAACTTAAAGCTGACTTTTTTGATGGACCTCAAATTAGAAGGTTAATGAACGATCTAAATCTGACTGATTCGATGAATAAAGCAGAGTTCACATACTTGTCACCATGTGTTTAAACTGTGCAACACTTTCTAGGTAATTTAAAATCAGACAGTTTTTCTGATATAGCTGGAAAATTTGTAGAGTTTTTGCAAGCTTGGATGCGACATAAGCATTACATTGCACTTCCTACATATCCAAACACCCTTCTGTCTGGATAATTTTGACAATATCTGTAAGGAACAATGTGAAAGATTTCACCGAGATATAAAAGCAGTGGAAGAAGATAAAACTGACTTCATGATTCCCATATGATGACAGATTACTGTTTAACCATTAACAATGTCATGGTATTTCACATTTCTGGACGTCTTAGAAAAGAAACTTTCTGTGTTGACTACTGATAAACTAATTATCGTGATCAAGTTTTAATATATTTGGTTGTTGAATATAAAGGTGATAAATGCAGAGTCAATACATATATTATGAATGCAGATACAATTCAAAATGCTACGAAAACCCCCTCATTTAGGCTTCTGCATATCAACCGCTCGAAAAACAAAAACAGCAATCTGATTACCTTTTTGGAATCAGCAACACACAATTACAAAAGAACATCTACAACATTTGAAGCACCATAATGTTTGTAGACCATTGTAATCCATTGCGCTCCAGTTTACGTGGTAGAGGTTATTCCCCAGATGTGATCGATTTCGGACACGCCAAGACCGCATCTTGAAATAGGCTGCCGCATGCAATCATCTACTTGGGGAAAAGATTTGTTTAGATACACTTGTATTATCAACTGTAGGCGATTGACAGTTTGTGGGTTTTGTTTCTGTGGGTTTCTAATGACTCTACTACTCTATCTAATGGTTGTTTACATGTAGGTAGGTAGGTAGTTGTACCCCACCAGTGCCACTATGCGGATGAGGATCATCTGTGGAGAAGTCCCAGAAACCCCTTTGAGGCTTTGGGCCATATCTATACCCCGGCTATATTCAGGGCCCTCGGCAGAAGCCAGGATAGGGCTTCCAAAACAAGAAATTGCATCCCACGTGGGGATTACTATATTTAATCACTAATGTTGTTTACATCGTCGACCTTTCTTTAAATCTCCACGTGTCCGCATATCATTGCTTATTATGAAATATTGTTTACCGGTACGTATCCTCTATTATCTAGACATCTAAACAAGGACACAAACGAACATCTGTCTCCCCTAAATTCATGTTTCAGATCAACATCCGGTACCAGAACATCAAGGATCCAGATATCGCTATCAGCACTACGGTAACGGTTCTAAGAATTTTAAACGTAAGTTCCCACTGGCAAAAACATTCTATGTCTGTATGGCAAGTATAAATTAAAAGAAGAACATTTGCTTGCAGGGTATTTGAATATTATCAACTCCAATGTACCCCTCATTTATCGTGACCAACCGGTCTGTCCAAAAATGCATCTCATCTCCTTCTGGTCATCTTGTATCTGCCAGTGTCAAGGTGAAAAATAAACGGAAGGACCTGTTTATGTCGATCTCTCTGGGTTCATTCTAATGATCGCTTACATGGTCGACCCCCTCTTTCAAGTTTCACTTGTAGGAACATAATTCCCACTGTGGTATATTGTCTGTTGGCAACCGGATGTGATGGCCAAACCTATTTCATCTGCTGTTTTCTAATTTAAAATAACACTACCACTACTTTGAAATTATAATTTATTAAATTGTTGTTCTCTGCTATGTACTCCAAAGTTATAATGAAATGATCTTATCAATCTATTACTTTTTGTTCATGTCATCGCCGACTACTCTGTCAAATTAGGATGGTTGGTGCAAATGACACCTTCTAAAGATGATAAAGTAGATGCAGGAAGAACTCTGAGATCAAGTAGAAAGTGCAAATGATTAGACTATCCAACATGACGAGACTGATTCAGCAAGGAGTTAGCTGGGTGTCTAGAGAACCTAACTCCTTTGAAAACAGACGCTGAAACAGGTTATCCATGATATAATCAGGTTGGAGGCTCCTTGTTTGCTGAAGAACACAACGCTGCGGTGTGAATCTTCCGAATGCAATGATGGCGAGTCAATTACCATTCATTCCCTCATCCACCCATCTGTCCACCAATCCCAACGTTATTTCTTTTATTCATCATCATTAATTAGTCTAAAGATACAAAAGTCGTACGACCATATCAAACTACAGCTCTTGGATAGCAGCCTAAGTATGTTCAGCTTCAACATCCGTATACATGCCATGTTCTCGTATGTCTCTACAATGCTGCTTTTTAGATGACACTCCCCCTGAACTGTTCCCACAAGCAATTCTAACCGAACACCTGCCCACAACAGGACATCCTTTTTTTCCACATGAACTGTTCCTGTCAATAGACGATCTCAATCGAAATCTCAATCGAAATCTTATGTTGATATTCGAAGATCTCTACGTTTTTCTTTTCCTAACTGTTCTCATAGTGCTGAGAATACCAGATCTAGACATTTTCAGACACTAAAAACCGCCCCCTCCGCCTTTTCCCCCTCAACTTTTTCTATGAACAATTGCAATCGTCACTTAGAATAAATTGAGGCAACCTCTACGTCACCTTCTTTCCCTCTGTGGAAGGCTGCCCTCAATAATTACACTATCAAAACTAGACATATTCAAACCATATCTTCCGTTTTCCTCCTATCCAGTCACCATCAAGAATTTCTACACCAGATCTAGACAAACTCAGGCAACCTATACCTTTTTTTAATGAACGGTTTCCCTCAATAATTTTAACACCAGATACTGGCTAAAAGATGAATTACTATTTTCCCCAGGAAACAGATAATGCAAACTTGTTTCCTAATTGTAAAAATACCAGCGTGCTCATTGGCGAAGAAAGCCTGGAGAGCTTACAAATATGGTACCAGAATCAGGATGACCTACCGACCAGTGACCACTACATGCTGTTTACCGGGTAGGTACTGTAGATAGACGATTTCTGGTTTGTATTGTTTTAGTTTAGACCGATTTTTTGTTGTTGTTTGTTAATTGCGTATCCTTTACAGGACGTTGCAGAACCAACCCCAGCATTTTTGTTTATCTGTTGTGGTTTTTTTTGTCCAGTAGTTTGCCATTGCTTTCTGTAGGTCGGATTCTTGATTTCACTGTCGAAACCAACGCAAGGTTTGCAGCTGGGATCGAACCCGGCATGCCGGCATTACAAAGTGCGGTCGCAGCGTCTAAGCCATAGACGCCGACTTAGACAGATTACAGTTCACATAATATTGTCCCCCCCCCCCCCCAAAAAAAAAAAAAAACGCATAGTTATCCGATGGCCCGATTTTATTAGTTTGTAAATAAAATATCGTACTCGGGTATGTGAAAAACAGACTCAAATATTGTTTACAGTGTCCAGAGGGTTTTTGTAATCGTGAAATGTGTTTAAGACCATATTTGTGAGCATAGCTCATGATGTCCGCACGAAAAAGCAACATAATTTGTGGGGAACACTATTCACTGCCTACGCAATTCAAAACATATAAAAGGATAACGCTAAACCAAAACTATCAGTTCATTTTCAAGAAGTCACGAATGACACAACTATACATTTATGGAATGTTGCTATTGACCGATTGCAGACAGGAGAAAGTCAAACCCAGGTTGCCTGGCATCTAAACGTGCATCCGTAGGTGGAAATAGAAGGCTAGTCAGACGAGTAGAAGCGGGTTATATCTGATGCAATGAACTTCAAAGAGTTTGGTAGGCTGAAGAAGAAGACTAACACACAAGAGAGAAAAATGCTGCCTTTCGGCCAAAACTACTAGAAAAGTTCAGTTACATGCTAACATTAACAAAATGTTGAAAACAATGTTTTCCTGTAGTTAATGTATAAAATGCGCACACAAACAATATATTGACCATTTTATTGTCAGGCATATTTCGCAGCATCTCCTCATGTACGTTACTATAGAGTTACATCATTACATAATGAAGCAAAACAAATGAGTACATTCCACTGGAATACGAAAATTGTATTTTGCGATCTATTGTTGCATAAATTCACGATGGTCGCGTGACTTACCAGGGTAACTTCAATTAACTTCTTCTGGTCACGTAAGCATCCTTTCTCGAAAACTGAAATATTTTGGTAATATCAAGTGCCACGAGGGATTGGAAAAAAATTATAGCAGATGGCATGGTAACAGGAAGGAGGGTCAGGTGCCGACCGACACGAAGACGGGCACAGGATTTAAGTGACTCCTTGAGTTTGAAAGTGCATGAGGCGGGAAAACTGGCGGGAGATCGAGTTTCTTTCAGGCAGACTGTAATGAGAGCGACGTTCTGCAAAGGACCTGCTACATGATGATGACGATGGTCACGTAAGAGAGGATTAGACATTTGTAAAACTTCGGACAGTCTCAGTATTCGCTTGTTTGTTGTATGGTAAATCACACAAGAAAGCATTATCCTTGTCAATTACATGTCCGGACTCGAGCAAATGGCGACCTCTATAAGTGTTTGGTTCTTTCTTCTGGGTTGCTTTTGAAACTCGTGTGTGTTCACTCACCTATCCATGCAGCCATTTTTGTACATGCTCTACCACTCTATTTTCACGCTGTTTCCCCGTTCGTTGTAAGTCAACTGGGAATTACATGTAAATAGATAAATACAATTGGGTTTAGTATACGGTGACATTGGTTCTTTCTATCTCTTTTGTCTTCTTCACTTTTACCGGGTTGCAGCCCAGTGTCGTGGTTTAAAATATTTGTTTTATGCCTCTCGCGTGATTTGAGTGAGTTTTCTGAATCTTTTGGCCGTATTCAGCTACTCCATCTATCCATTTTTCCTGGGTCTTCCTATGGCCTTTCTTCCCGATGGTCTACTGTAAAAGGCCTTATAGGCAATCTGATCCGGTTGCATTCTTACTAAATGGCCAAACTACTTCATTCTCTGTCTTTCAATATGTTCCATGCATGCTCTTGTTCCAACTTTGTCTCTAATGCTGACGTTTGTGACTCTGTATTGTTGGTGACTCTTCGGAGACATCGCATTTCACATGTAGTTATTTTTTGCATATGTGATTTGTTCATTGTCCACGTTTGGCACTGATAACATAACGTAGGGATGAAAAATGCTGTTGATCATCCGTTGTTTGGCTGGTAACGAGATCTTTGGATGACGAAGAAGTGGGGTCAGTTGGTAGTTGACAACATTGGCTTTTTGAACTCTAGCCTGTATCTCTTTATCGAGTCTTCTATCTTCTGTAAATATGCATCCAAAGTACTTGAATTCTTGAACTTGTTGTAATTGTATGTTTCTTTCCTATGTTCATTACTTCAGTTTTTGAGGTGTTTATTTTCATGTAAAATTGTGTACAGTAAGTGAGCAATTAATCAACATGTTGTTGTAGTTTTTGTTCTTCTTTTTGTAACAAACATTGGTCATCTGCAAAGAGTAGTTCATTTATAATATCTGTGTTTTGGTTTGACTCCTGTGCAATTTTATCCACATATGTGATGAAGAGTAGGGGTGATAGGACACATCCTTGTCGTACTCCTGGTGTAATGGGGAACCAGTCTGTCATACCTTCCGTTGTTCTTACAGCGCTCTGGCTATTTTGATAGAGAGCCATTATGTTTCCCATATTCTTCAAGAATGTTCTATAGTTTATTTCTGTAAACCCTGTCAAAAGCCTTCTCTTGATCAATGAATATAAGATTCTGGTGTTTATTATATTCGATTGTCTGTTCACAAATTTGCCGAAGAGTAAATATTGCATCAGTGCAGCTCTTTCCTTTTCTAAATCCAAACTGGTTGTTACTTAATTGACTGAGGTTCTAATATCACCCTTGCACTTCGTTCTAATATTTTTACAAACACCTTTACTACATGGCTTTGTAAAGGGATACCTCTGTATGTTTCACAATCTCGTTTATCACCGTTCTTCTTCCATATGGGAACTATAATTGCTCTCTGCCAGTCAACGGGAACTTTCATTTCCTCCCAGGCCATATTGAATATTCTTGTCAGCCATTTTACTGCTGTTGCCTTACATGCAAGTACTATGTCTGTTGTAATACCATCTGCTCTGGCCGCTTTGTTTCTTTTGCTTTGCTCTAGGATCTTTTCAACTTCAGATTCTAATATATTAGGTTCTTGTTCTTGTCCAAATTTTATTTTATTAGACACTGGTTCTTGTGGTCCACTATTCAGTAATTCAGAAAAATATTCTTGCCATCTTCTTTTAACATCTTGGGATTTGGTGAGTGGTTTTTTAGCCTTACTGTTTATGATCTTTGATGGGTTAAATTTCTCTTCTCTCAGTCTCACAGCCTTGATGCTTCGGTAGAACTGACCTGGTGAATCAGTGCATAGCCTTGCTAATTGTTCTCCGTAGTTTGCCCATGATTCTGATTTCGCCGAATTTACTTTCCTCTTGCTCTTTGCTCTTGCTTTTCTATATTTGATGTAGTCCTCATCTAATTTGGACTTTTGCCACTGATTAAAATATTTCTTCTTTTCTTTGATAGAAATTTTAACTTCTTCATTCCACCATGTTGTTTGTTTCATGTGCCTTCTTGGCTTTCGGAGTCCACACTTTTCTGTCATTACATTCAGGATGCAGGTTTAAAAAATTTGCCACTCTTCTTCTATGTCATTTCCTCTCTCTCTAGAGTACTGAAGGTGTTTTTAACTGTTTCCTTAACTTGAATTGCCACATCTTTGCCTTTTAGTTTCTCTATGGCTATCTGATCCATTAGCTGTGGTGTTTTATCAGTGCAAATTTTTGTTGGTTTATAGAGCCAAAGTACTACAGGTCTATGGTCAGAGTCTATTATTGCATTTGGGATGGCCCTGGAGTTCTTTATTCTCCATCTGTCGCTCTTTTTTGTGAGAATAAAATCTATCTGTGATGCTTGGTTAATATTATTCCATTTATACCAGGTCAATATCTTGCTTCTCTTATGTTGGTATAGCGTGTTGCTGATAATTAGTTCATGCTCTGCACATACATTGAGTAATTGTTCTCCGTTGTTGTTACATTTATTTTCTTTGTCACTAAATGGTCCCATATATGTGGACCATGAAGGTCGACGTTCTCCCACATGTCCGTTGAAATCTCCCATCACATACAAGCCATCAGTGTCTGTAACTTTACTGATGGTATCACTAAGTCAAAAAATTCCGTTCTTTCTTCTTCAGTGTAAATGTCGTTACAAGGAGAATATACTTGAATATACGATACTCTTCTTTTACCTGCAGCCAGTCTGATACTTATGATTCTCTCTGACACGAAATCTGAATCTAGTAAATATTTTGCTGTTTCTGGAGCAATGATAAAACCCACTCCATGTTTGTTAGTTTCTTGTGGTTGAGTCCCTTTCCAAATCAGAACAAAGTTCTTATGAATTTTCTGGACGCCTTGAGCTTTTCTTCTGATATCAGAAATTCCCAAAACTTTGATGTTACTCTTAATCATAAATTCAACCAATTCAGCCACTTTATCCCCCATACCACAAATGTTCCATGTAGCCATCTTAAAAACTGTCGTGCCGGATCTGTCTATCTTGGCCGGTGTTTCTCTCATGACTCTGTCTTGTGTGCGGCGATTTGAAGCGCTGGTGTAATCGCGCTTTTTCTTCAAAATACACCATACATCTTGAGCAATGGTGCTTGAACAAAACACTGGTTCTTTAATGTCAAGAAAAGATATAGAACCGAACGAAAAGTATATTAGCAAGCTTCACAATATAACTAATACAAACAAAACTGTGAACGTTGCGGCTATTGAGCCTTCATCAGCACATACAAATGAAACTACTACACAGATACACAAAATCACTTAGCTGATATCTCGAAGCAGCCGGGTGGGTGGTTTCTCAGCAGAATGACTACACGTGTCGCCTGGGGGAATAAATACCCTCTGTGGAGTACCAGGTACCGTAACTGGGTATGAGCGGGTATGGGATGGTAGCATCTCAACGTATATCTCAACACTGAAACAGCGGCAAGGAGTGTTTGGCAAACATCTGTTGTATTGTTGTTGTTATCGATCCAGCGGCGCATGAGCTTTCGCCCTTTGGCCCAATGCCATGTAGTGGAATTTGCATGTTTTCACAAGCTGTTCTTTTCCTCCGTACAAGGTGTTCCACTGTTCTGGTCTCGGAGGGAGTAGCGTTTCTTCTTGTCTCACTGAGTTTTGGGCACTCAAAGAGATGGTGTTCAACAGTTTCGTAGGGGTAGTTACATAGCTGGCACTCTGGGGAGTGTTGTGGCTGTATTCTGTTTAGGTGTCCATTGAGTGGAGTATGTTGCGTTCTAAGTCTGAAGATGGTGGCCCTGGTCCCTTCTTGTTAGATGGTTAATGCTGTCATTAGGATCAGGGCCAGACATATGTCTATAAAACTCTCTTCCAGTGTCTCCCATGGCCCATCTGTTCAACCAAGTCTCTTTGTTTCTATAGCTCTTATCATGTTTTTGCTGTCTGGAGGGTTTGTCGCTGTAGGTGGTTGTTTCTTGTGTTTCTCCTTTCTTTGCCAATCTGTCAGCTCTGTCATTACCTGGTGTGCCGGAGTGACCTGAATCCACTGCATCACTATTCTGATGTTGTATGAGGTAATAAGCTGATCGGCATCCAGGATTATCTTGGCTATGTCAGTTCTGCAGCGTTCATTGCCCCTCCAGAGCTTGAATAGACATTGAATCTGTGAAGATGACAATATTTTGGGACCTTTGAGGGGTAAACATCCATTACAGTCTTTAGGTGGTATACTGGTTTCCAGTGCAATTATTCAGCCTTCATAGTTTGAACAGAATTCCCCGCATGCATCAAAAATCTCTTCAACAGATCCATCGGGATAACCTATGTAGATTCCGTAACGAATGGTAGCTTTAAATGCTGATCCATCAGTATAGACATGTATCCATTCTTGGGGGTAAGAATCAACGGTCTTTAGTGATGAGTTCATAAGAGCGATTGGGTCGGGACTGTTTGGTTCCTCGCCTACCAATTTAGTTTGGACTTCTGGAGCTTTAAAGCAGCATGTGGTGGTAGGTTTTTTGCAAAACATTCTGAATTCCTTGACGTCTTTCTGGGAGGTGGTATCTGTCCTGAATTTCATTAACACAGTGTAAAACCGATTTGTGCTTTATTCTTTGTTTGGGTTCCCAGTTTTCTACAAGATGTCTATTAGGATGGTTACGATTTTTCCTAACGCATCTTTCATAAATTTCTAAAGTGGCTTTTTCTCTCCGCAACCCGAGGGGTTCCACATTTGTATGGATTTCACATGCAGCAGTTGGTGTAGACTGCATAGCTCCGCAGATTAATCGGAGGGCATTATTTTGTACTCTGTCAAGAGTCTCTTGTATTGTTTGTGTCTGCATTATTGAATAGAATGTGTCGGTTTTAATGGCAAACATGGTTATCTGGTTAACATCGGTGATGATAATGACGATGAAACTGGTCTAATCTACTGTACTGTGAGGTTATGGCGAACATTAAACATTATACTTGGTACCAAATAAAGGTAAACACATATGCTAATTTACTTAAAAAATATATTTTTAAAATCAAATTTTGGGCTTACAAAGCCGGTTTAATATAGGAATATGTGAAATAATTAAAAAGTGAACAAAAAGAACACTCACGCACGCACGCACACGCACACACACACAGAGATAGACAGAGTGAAAACAATAAGCGAAACACTCATTATTTTATACTACAATATTGAGTAAGTCACACACACTCAAATAAAAAAAAAAAAAAAAAAGATCTAATATTAATTCTTCAACTTCTTCACATATATCGGTTGTAAACTGCGCCGGGTGTTAGTCTCCCTCCACAGGTCTTGTTCCAAAACTGGATTTTGCATACATTTTCCGTTTTGAAACTGGGCAGTAAGGGCTTTGAAATATGCATATAAACTTTAACATCTAGTGACGGCTGGAAATCTGTATGGAAAAAAAGAGAAAGAGCAAACACACATATAGATGGCTTGGCTCTGTGGCATGAGGAGAATAAGAAAACAGGCCTGATCCGAGATTCTGTCTGGTGATCGTGTGAGATGTCGAGACAAGGCTGCCTTGGATGTTTTCACTCTCTTATAGGTACCCACCCCCCCCACCCACCCAACTCCCCTTTTGCCTATATGGCAAGATCTCCACTTCATCCTCTCCCTCCCGCAATTTGAAGGGGGAAAAATATCATTAAAATGAGGTACTGTCCAGATAGTCGGCTCTGTGGCTAGGTCGATGCGAACGCTTCGTAATGCCGGGATGCCGGGTTCGATCCTAGCAGCGGGCCATGCGCCTTGCGTTGGTTTCGACAGTGGTATCAAGAAAGCCGGCCGTCAAGAAAGCGATGGCAAACTACTGGACGTAATTGGCATAGAAAAATTGGTGGGTTCTGCAACGTCCTGGAAAGAATACGCAACTCATCTCCCTGTCCAGATATCAAAGTAATATTTGACACTGCTCTGTCTTGATGATATCTGGTATTTTTGGGACAAGGAACAAAGCAAAACTGATATCCTTTTTAGAATAACAGATTTTTACAAGTACAGAAGCACTCAGTTTCAAAATTGCTTGACGCCCCATTCCGACCCGTTTTTCAAAGTTAACAGACACTGACCTAGAATGATTTTCCTACTCTCCCTTCTGCTCCTTCGTGCATGTAGGGTAACTTAAAAAGGCGGTAGGCGCACTGTAATGTACTTTACATCTAGACTGAGATATCTAAACTGTCGGCGAACTGCAAACGAATTTAGCGATTCCTGAAGGTGTGAGTCCTTTTTAATGATATGCTGACGGGGACAGTGGGCCTATTCTCCCCCCACCCCCTCCATAAAAGGCCTCAAAAACCTACCCGATGTGCGATAATTCTAAAATCATTTCTTTACACGTGATGATGATTGTAATCCACTGCTGCTCATTACCATGCTTATGTGTCTGTGTGTGTGTCTGTGTGTGTGTCTGTGTGTGTGTCTGTGTGTGTGTGTCTGTGTGTGCGTGTGTGTGTGTAGTGTTAATTACGAACGAACGTGTTTTCCAGGCTGAACTTGGTCAGCAATCAGCATGGAGACATCTATGGCAATGCGTTCCTTGGGACACTTTGCACAGTATCCAGTGTTTCCGTCGTGGAGAATGACTTCAACGAGAACGTTGGACACACGTGTACCCACGAGCTGGCTCACAGGTTAGATTCATTGTTGTACCCACGAGCTGGTCCAAATGTTTGATTGATTAACATACCTATGAGCTGGTTCACAGTTTATATTCATTAACGTATCCACGAGCTGGTCCATAGGTTAGATTGATTAACGTATCCATGAGCTGGCCCATAGGCTAGACTGATTAACATATCCATGAGCTGGACCATAGGTTAGATGGATTAACTTATCCATGAGCTGGACCATAGGTTAGATTGATTAACGTATCCATGAGCTGGACCATAGGTTCGACTGATTAACCTACCTATGAGCTGTCCCACATGTAAGACTGATTAACGTATGCGTGAGAAAGCCCACATGTAAGATCTTTTAACGTACGCGCGAGAAAGCCCACATGTAAGATTTATTTACGTACGCGTGAGAAAGCCCACAAGTAAGATGATCAACGTACCCACAAGCTGGCTCATATGTAAGATTGATTAACTACTGCTGTTGGAACAGAACTTACGTTAGCTAATTTCAACCATTGTTTCGTGTGTTCCACTAATTTTTGATAGAACACAATGAATCAATCATGTGGTTATTTATTACATTATAAATGTGGACGGATTAATTATGTCAGAGACAGAGAAAGTGTGAGCTGAAAAATACGGCAACAATTGAAGGTCTTTGTGTGCTGTGGTTGAAGTTCTATTCTCTACTGGGGGATAAAAAAGATACAATAATATCACTAACAAAAAGAGGTGGAGGAGTAGGAGGAGAAGAAGAAGAAGCAAAAGGAAAGAAAGAACACCGAATAAAAATAGGAGAAAGATGAGTTGGAAGACAAGGAGGAAAATGAAAAGAAGGCACTTTAACTTTATAAGACGACTCAGCGAAACTAAACGAGCCTGCACCAATAGTGAAGACATTCCATGTCCTTCAAGAGAGATTAAATCATCCACTCTCTGTCATCTATTCATTCACCACCCATCTGTCCACGAATTCAGCCACCCACTAATCGCAATCTCGCCATCAATATACCCATATTATTTCCTCATCCAAATCTAGAATTTAGTGTCGATCTGGAGGGGGAAAAATGAATGAGAAGAAGAATAAGTCATGCATGCAACCAATGTATTCATGTTGCGAAAACATCTACATCTGATCATGTTTGTGGCAGGAAAAGGGGATTTAGTGAGTGACCCTAAACGCTCACATGTCGATTCTGAAAAAGGCAATCACTATCTCCATCCTGATGTAGGTAAAGTAAGTAAAGGACCCATTTCCACGCCTTTAGGCGTATAGGGCATAAAGGGCTAGACCTATATTTTTTAAAGAAAATCGGCACAAGATGGGTGATGTGGTCAGCATCACGCCCCATCCTGATGTACCGAATTGAATAATGGAAAGGGGAACAATCAGTGAAAAAGTATTTGGAAGCTGGGAGTGTAAAGCCGCATAGCAGAGGCGTCCTGTAAAAATGTTTGGGGCGCTATTGCTCCAATGTTTTTATTGTAACTAAGAGCGAAGAGAGACAGTTAGCATGTCCTTCATTATCATTTCGTTGTTGTACGGCATGAGGAATATAATATGTTACTCATGTTCCATCGGTCTTCCTAGTAGGCGAAACAAGTGGCCCTCAGGATATCATCAACTCCTAGACACTTAGATATTAGTTAGTCAATAACCTAAATCCCAACAGCTACTGGGGAAGACGACACGACACTTGTGGAAATGTCTTAAGTATTGTCCATTATTCATTCAGTTTTTAGAATAGTTAAATTGGCGACTTTCCTAAGGCTTCACCTCACAATAAAGTTTATATCTATTTACCAAATCGTGAATCCACTTATCCTGCAGCCATAACCCACACATAACTCCACACATCCTTGCCAAGTGGTGCATTTTATTTCTCCACCAGCATGTCTTCAGACCACGACGAAGAGAACAGCAAAGAGACGAAGTGTGACCCCGATAATCTGTACATTATGTCGGGTTACGGCAGCATGCCTGTGGACCCCGCCAAAGAAGGAAACACCTGGAAGTTCTCACCGTGTTCAATTGCCTCTTTCAAGTCGTACCTCAGAAAGTAGGTATAAGTATGTGTGAGTGTGTGTGTGTGTGTGTGTGTGTGAATGTGCGTTTGTGTGTCTGCGTGTGTTGTGTGCGCGTTCGAGCGTGTGTGTGTGTGTGCGTGAGAGGAGGGGGTGATGCGACGCATAGGAGCGCTGGAATGGTGAGAGGTAGGACGTTTGCATCGGATTAAATAGACCAGAGGCATATCACTGGATGCAAAGAAAAAGAAGTGGTCGTAGACAAATAGTAGTAGCAAAAGTAGAAGTAGTAGTAATAGTAGTAGTATTAGTAGTTGCTGTTGTTGTTTTCGTAGTAGTAGTAGTATTTGTGGTAGTGGCTGTATTTGTAGCAGTAGAGACAAAAGTAGTGCATGTAGATGAAGTAGTAATATTATAATAGTAGATATAGAATTAGAGGTAGTTGTAGTAGTTAGTAAAGTAAACGAACCTCTTCCACGCCTTCATGCATACTGGGCGATTAGGGCTAGACCTATATTTTATAGACTAATCAGCACTGGGTGGGTGATGTGGTCAGATTCACGCCAGCCGCGTTTATTTCCCAGGACTTGTACCCGGTACCCACTGAAGGCTGGGTCAACCTGAGAGCCAAGGTTGTTTGTTTAAAAAAAAGCCCATCATCATCAGGACTCGAACCCTCGACCTTGTGATCCGAAAGTGAGCGTCTAGCCTCCACACAACGGGAGCTCTCAGTTGTAGAAGTACCTCGTAAATTAGCAGTAGTAAAAGTAGTATAGATACCAGAGTAGACGTAGTAGCACCAGTAGCAGTAGGCACCAGTAGTAGTAGGCACCAGTAGTAGTAGGCACCAGTAGTAGTAGTAGGCACCAGTAGTAGTAGGCACCAGTAGAAGTAGTAACAATGTAATCCTCACAAAAATATAAAAGTACCCACTGCGCTGCTTTCAGAAGCTACTCTTGTAGTGGTGCTAGACAACTGTATTAGCATGCTAAACAGTTGACTACTGGGTAATGCTCTTTACTGAGAAGACCTAGAGATGGAGGACACCACAGGCAAAAACCAAATTCAACGTGAGGATTTTGCTGGCATGACTAATTAGAGCTTTTGTGCGATAATTGTTGTTACATAATTTGAGGTTTCGTTTTTTTTTTCGGAAGGAGAATATTCCCTGTTTAGGCTCAGGAGCCCTATTATGGGGGGGGGGGGGGGGGGGGGGGGGTTGCAAGAATACACACGATGCCTACCCGAAAGCATGTCGTAGGAGTCGACTAACTGGGAGCTGACTTCGAAGTCGGAGTACCTCTGTCTGAGAGGCAAGGAACCAACAGTTTGCATGCAAATAAGTCAGACCTTTGAACTAGATGTGCATGCAACACTCAGTTTCTGGAACAGGACTAGAGTCCAGAAGTGGACGAACAACCAGAAATTTCCGTGAAGAAAAAAAGAAGCAGGAACGTGAATATAAACGTATCTTTTCCACGTTTTGGGCCACTCAGCACTGTTCCATATTTTCACTTATAGTGCATGCTAAAGAACATCACTGGCTTCTCCTCCAGCCTGAATTAACTCAGTAATACAGTGATTTTATTGAATGTCTTAGACTGAACAGTACTACACTGTAGTGTCTCTCAGTATGTAAAATATTTCAGTTAATTATAAGGTAGTGTATGTCGGACATTATAGACACTACACGGCAGTTTTAATGTAGTGTATCTCGCACATAATGAATAGCGTATTGCACTTGTAATGTTAGTTGGATATCCTTTAAATGTCGTTGCAGAACCAACGATAAAATTATTATTATTATTATTATTATTATTTGGCTGTTGTGATTTTTAAGGCAAATTTACCTTCAGTAGTTTGCCCTGCCTTCTAAACGGTCAACTCTCTGTACCACTGTCAAAACAACCCAAGGCGGTCTGATTCCACTGAACTGTTTTAATGTACTGTACATATTCAGTGTATATATATATATATAAGAAGATGAGAAATATTGACATCTGAAAAGATCTGAACATCAAGGAAGATTGGCTAATAAACAGCTTCCTTTCACGAAAGGTGAAATATTTTGGTCATATCAAGCGCCACGACGGATTAAAAAAATTATAGCAGAAGGCATGGTACCGGGAAGGAGTGGCAGGGGACGACCGACACGAAGATGGGCACAGGATATAAGTGACTCCTTGAGTGTGAAAGTTCATGAGGCGGGAGAACTGGCGAGAGACCAAGTTTCTTTCAGGCAGACTCTGATGAGAGCGACGTTCTGCAAAGGACCTGCTACATGATGATGAAGATTATATATATATATATATATATATATATATATATATATATATATATATATATATATGTGTGTGTGTGTGTGTGTGTGTAGATTGTGTGGTGATAGAGAGTGCTAAGGACTTTCCCTTAATAATAAAAAACGGAAGAATTTGTTATATCAAAGAAGAAGATAACACAGCATTGTGATTTCTCATCAGAAGGAAAAAGGCTTAACCTAGTCAATAAATTCAAATATCTGAGGGAAAATCATATTATCAGGTGGGAAATGTGTGACAGAGATTAAAAGCAGAATAGGTCAAGTGAAGACAGCATTGCAGAAAATTAAAAATATCTTAGGCAATAAGTCGCTCTCATTTAATGTCAAAAAGAGAGGGCTTAAATGTTACATAGAACCTGTTCTGCTGTATGGCAGCGAATCTTGAAGAGAGAGAGAGAGAGAGAGAGAGAGAGAGAGAGAGAGAGAGAGAGAGAGAGAGAGAGAGAGAGACAAAAAGAGAGAGAGAGAGAGGAACTTAGAAGCAACAGAGCTGTGGTTTTTAAGAGAAATGTTACGAATACCTGTTACGGCCAGAGTTACTAACAACGATTGTTTGAAAGAAGCTAATGAAAGTAGATCTCCATACACAAATAAGAAGGATACGGACACTTTTCTTTGGCCACGTAATGAGAAGAGAGGCATTGGAAAACATCATCACAACTGGAAAGATTAGTGGAAAGAGGGGGTAGAGGCAGACCAAAAGAGATGATGCTGGATAGGCTGAAACGATGGCATGGAGGGATATCATCAAGAGGGCTGTTTCAGGCAACCAGGTATCGTGATCTGAAGAGATGCATGAGCGTCTACGCCAGTTGGCAGGGCACATGATGCTAATGATGATGATATTTGTTGTGTGTGTTTGTTAGTGTGTGTGTGTGTGTTATAAGCTACAGTGTATTATAACTCATTGTATCTCTGATATGCTATATACTACAGTATAATTATAATGTAGAGTATCTGAGATATCGGCTCTTTATCTAAGACGTTGCGAACGCTTCGTAATGCCGGTGTGCCGGTTTCGATCCCAGCTGCAGGCCATGAGCCTTGCATTAGATTTGACAGTGGTATCAGGGGTCTGACCGTCCAGAAAGAATTGGCAAACTACTGGACGTAAAATTTGCTTAGAGAAACCACACAACAGCCAGAGGCTGCTGGGGTTAATTCTGCAACGTCCTGTAAAGGATACGCAACTAACCTTTAGAGTATCTGAGACATGGTAAACAAAAGACGGCATGTCTAATGCAGTGTGTCTTGTCATGGTATATGCAACAGAGTAATGTAGTTTACCTTGGATATACATATACTACAATATAATTCAAATTGGATTGGATTGGATTTTTTACCCCACCAGGACATCACACAAGCGATAAACACCCGATGACACAAAGTGCCACCATGCGGATGAGGATCACCGTGGAGAGGTCCCAGAAACCGCGTTCAGACATTTGGCCATAATGATGACCTGCCTATATTGCGGCCCCTGGCAAAAGCCAGAGTGGGGCTTCAAATAACAAAAAATTACGTCCTAAAAAGGATGTAATGATTATATTATATATAATTCAAATGTAATGTAAACCGTAGAGTTTCTCAGACATGTTAAAGAAAAGACCGTATGTCTAATGCAGTGTGTCCTGTCATGGTATATACAATAGAGTAATTCTTATGTAGTGTATCCTAGGCATGCATATACTTCATTCAATGTATTTCAATGTAATGTAAGCCGAGTATGTACGATTGATCTCTCAGCGTTACCTGCACACGTGAAATGACGTCAGAGAAACCGGCTCTTCCAGCTCTGGCTCCGGGTGAACGTGCAGGCGAGGCCATGAATAGGGACGAACAATGTAGACTCGCATTCCTGAATCGTACCAGTTATTTCTGTGAGGTAAGATTCACTTGACCAGCACCCACTTCAAATAAACGCACCTTAGTAATGGGATGCCAGATTCACTTGACCAGCACCCACTTCAAATAAACGCACCTTAGTTATGGGATGCCAGATTCACTTGACCAGCACCCACTTTAAATAAACGCACCTTAGTTATGGGATGCCAGATTCACTTGACCAGCACCCACTTCAAATAAACGCACCTTAGTTATGGGATGCCAGATTCACTCTACGACCATCCATTTCAAATAAAAGCCCCTTTTTTGTGATATCAGATTCATTCTACATTCTGTAGAAGTCTTGCTATATGATGATGATGAAAAGAAATTGTTACTAATAACAACACATGCATCATCATATAGCTTAGCGGTTCTCAACTTATGTGTCATGACCCTTTTTGCGTGTTCGAACGACCCCTTCACAGGGATCACCAAAGACCATCACAAAACACATATTTTTTTGAAGTTATGAAGTAGCAACGAAAAAAAGGCTATGGATGAGGTGGCCACAACATGAGGAACAGTATTAAATGGTCGCGGCATTAAAAGGGTTGGGAACCACTGATGTAGCTGGTAATTAGTACAATGTCGTTCGCATCACTCACATCACGATCTGACTGAAGGAAACTCAGTCACTCGCAGCTCTCCTACCGTGTGCACTCTCCTACCCAAGATGCCCCTTGTATCCCGTGCCCATCTTCGTGCTGGTTTGCATCTGCCCGTACATCCTGACGCCTTCTGCTAATATTGTTTTCCCAGTTCACCGTGGCGCTTGATATGACCAAAATATTTCAGTTTTCGAGACAAGATTCTGTTTACTAGCGAATCTTACTTGATGATCAGAACGTCAAATAACAGATATTGTCACCCATTAGGTAAGTAAACAGAAAGCAAAGGACCCAATTTTTACGAAAGTGGTGCATGAAGAAAATGTTGGTTGGCATGGTCAACATCATCATCATCATCATCAGCATCAAGTACTTTGCCAGCTGGCATAGGCCGTTGATTCATCTCCAAAGATCTCCATATTTGGTGTTCTTGATCAATTCCACTGAAGATATTGCTCCATGCCACTGTCTTAAGCCATCCATTATCTTTACTCTTGGTCTGCCTCTACCTCATCTACCAGTGATCTTTCCAGTCGTCACGATATCTTCCAGTGCTCCTTTTCTCATCACATGACCAAAGAACTCTGTTTGTCTCCTTCTCATTGTTGTACATACCAACAGGCCAACACCCCCCCCCCCCCACTGACCTCTCCCCCACCCACACACACATAAAAGCCGCTGTTAATTCACAGGACATCCTCCCGCACCCATTTAGGGTAATCATGTAGCCCCAGTTCGCAGGTAGCAGACCGATCAACCCATAGTTGCTGTCTTGCTGTGCCAACAAAAACCACACAGAATGTTCAACAATGTCCCTTGTGGAAAAATACTGACACGAACTGCAGTCTTGGATAACCTAACAGCAAACATGCTGATCAGTTAGCTAGGGAAACATTGACACATACTGCAATCTTTGATACCCCAACAGCATACATGCTGGTCAGGGATCAAGAGAAACATTGACACATACTGCAATCTTTGATAACCCAACAGCAAACATGCTGGTCAGTGAGCAAGAGAAACACTGACACAGACTGCAATCTTTGATAACCCAACAGCAAACATGCTGGTCATTGAGCAGGAGAAACACTGACACAGACTTCAATCTTTGATAGCCCAACAGCAAACATGCTGGTCAGGGAGCAGGAGAAACACTGACACAGACTGCAATCTTTGATAGCCCAACAGCAAACATGCTGGTCAGTGAGCAGGAGAAACACTGACACAGACTGCAATCTTTGATAACCCAACAGCAAACATGCTGGTCAGTGAGCAGGAGAAACACTGACACAGACTGCAATCTTTGATAACCCAACAGCAAACATGCTGGTCAGGGAGCAAGAGAAACACTGACACAGACTGAAATCTTTGAAAACCCAACAGCAAACATGATGGTCAGTGAGCAAGAGAAACACTGACACAGACTGCAATCTTTGATAACCCAACAGCAAACATGCTGGTCAGGGAGCAAGAGAAACACTGACACAGACTGCAGTCCTGGATCTCCAAACAGGAAACACGCTGGTCAGGGATCAGGGGTTTAATCACTGCTGATATCTACATACAATGTGGTGACATCTTAAAAGATCTGAACATCAAGGAAGATTGGCTAATAAACAGCATCCTTTCACGAAAGCTGAAATATTTTGGTCATATCAAGCGCCACGACGGATTGGAAAAAACAATTATAGCAGAAGGCATGGTACCAAGTAGGAGAAGCTGGGGCACAGGATATAAGTGACTCATTGAGTATGAAAGTGCATGAGGCCAAAAAAAAAAAAAAAATGGCGAGAGACCAAGTTTCTTACAGGCAGACTGTGATGAGAGCGACGTTCGGCAAAGGACCTGCTACATGATGATGCGATATCTACAACGATCTGGGCATACTTGCCTTGTTCTTTGTTTTGCGAAAAAAAAAGTTGTCACGTTCAACCAGCATCCCCGATGGAGGAGCTTTTGGTTATAACTGTGATTAAGTTATTTGCGCCATTTAAAATTGCTTAGTATTTCTTGCCATCAAGCGGCCCTGAAAAGGACTCTTGCAGTGTTTTAGGTTTGAGGTTTGAACAATGGATCACACGGGTAGTTACCCATAAGTGTTCCGCTCTCATTCTTCTTGCAGTGTTGATGCGATCAAAGGAGATAGACCCAAATACTGCCCCGACTGGCCAGCCAATAGACGACCCGATGTCTGGGTGTACTAAGAGTTTGCCATTTTTCTTTTTTCTCTGATAGGCAGAACAGCTGGAAAACGACAGTTTGGAGGCTCTGTGTAGGGGCATGCTGTGTTCCATCCCTGGCTATCACACGTGCCAGTACATTCTGCCACAAGAATACACCACTTGTGGCCACAGTATGGTAGGTGTAGTCTGCCGGGTTTGTGGTGACAAAGCTACGTTTAACAATGTTCACTGTGGTTTTCTGGTTTGTGGTGACAAAGCTATGTTTGATAATATTCAGTGATGATTGAAAAGTACATTTTAACATTATGTAGCTGTTCAAATAGACAGAGCAGATGTGTAAATAGTAATCAAAACTAGCAATAGATAGCGTCGTTAGGCTACTCTTTTCGATTTCCAACTGCCAAGTGATTTTTTAACGTGCGCAACAATACAGACGGGCGTCCGATCTAACCAACCAGAGCCCAGGAAAATTACTAGGAGTCATCGTAAAAAAAAATTCCAGTCTTCACCAGCGACCTCTAACACTCAAGGCTGACGTCATTCCTCAAACCCCCACCCCCTCTCCCCCCTCCCCCAATCATGAGTAAAAGCTTTTTCAAACGATGCTGCCCCACTTTGCTGCAAAGCACATTTTGTTTATAAATTTCAGTATTCAAAAGAAAAGTCGATGCGAACGCTTCGTAATGCCTGGATGCCGGGTTCGATCCCAACTGCGAGCCATGTGCCTTGCGTTGGTTTCGACAGTGGTATCAAGAAAGCCGACTGTCCAGGAAGCAATGGCAAACTACTGGACGTAAATTGCCTTGAAAAACAGCCAGGGGCTGTTGGGGGTCTGCAACGTCCTGTAAAGGATTCGCAACTAACCCATTCAAAATAGAAAAAAAAAAAACATTCTCCTGTAAAGTTAGTTACCATCATTCACACTGACACTCTAGGTACAATTTCAACATTCGGGAAAACAGCCGCCGCAGCTAGTTACCTCCACCCTAAACTGTGTAAACAAAAAGACATGCTTCAGACACTACAATGCCCTGGTAAAACAGTTGCCTTTGTTTGTTGTTGCATTTCTGCTTCATTTATAAAGGATTTAATTATCTGTTTCATTTATATAATTGTTACTATAAAATGCAACTGACAAGATGCAGCGTAAGATGCCAGGCTATACCCTGTGCAATCTATTGTTTCTATTTTTTGCATTATAATTTACAAAGGGGTAACATTGCTTGGATTTCAGATTGTCGAGAATTTTTTTTCTCTACAGTACAGGGGAGACTCATAATTTTCATCAAGAGCAATTTAGTGTTCGAGATACTCACATTAATTAAAGATGTCAATATAATTGAGGTCTTTGTTACACTTTCACACTTTTTCTTTAGTTCATCAGAAGCAATAGTTTTTCAGTATGCGAATAAGCCTCTGCGAGTATTGGCTGTTCAAAGAGTATTGTCCAAAATAGGGAAGAACGTTCCTACCCTGAACTTTTCCGTTTTACTGAGAAGTAGCTCTTCCGGCAGCTCTGCTGATCCATCATATCTAGCAAGACGAAGACTTCTTTGTCCGTCCCGTTTTTTCCTCACAGATGTTGTATTATACTCAGTTAATTGCATAACTCACGGAGCATGTTGAGAAAGGTGGAAACAGGTTTGCTCCGTGCAGAGTGGCAAACATTACCAGACGTCTCGGGTAGTTAGCATCATTTGCATATTCTCTCCAGGTTATGACGGTGTGTTAGGAAAGGAGCAGGCAGATAAACTGGCCGGTTCTGCACCACTTGGTGGTGAATTTATGTATGAGAAACTAGATGTTGTTATAGTCCTCTGGGAGCGATTGAACAGTGCGGAAGCGCAAATAGATCATTATGGTCTGAGGAGAAAAGCGCTGCGAGGAGTTACCACGGGATCTGACCGATGCTCAACACTCAAGGGAAGGGCGAGACAGATATACAATCAGCATGTTACTGGTGCCACCGGAATTGGAACTCTTCGTTTGTTGCTGAAGACGAAGCGCTTATGGGAGTGTCTCGAGTGCTATGATGTCGATTCTTAATTCAAAATTCAACATTCCCGTTTTTTTTCCCCTTTACTGTAATCCGTATCCGGACTTTTACTTCTGGCTTCGCGATCATATTCATAAACTGTTTCTTAGTTTCTAAGAGACAGGTTTTCAAAAACCCAAGAATCAGGTAATCAGGTAAACGAAGTTTCAGCTTCACGGCAAACGGGTCACTCTGTAACTGCCCAGTTATTGCGTCAACAACAAAGAATAATGGTAACCATCCCCCTGTGGGATGCAATTTTTCGTAATTTTGAAGCACTACCCTGGCTCTTCGTCCGTGTGTCACCGGGGCCCTCACCGGAAGCATAGAATAGTGACACTGCATCCTACCAGGCATGTCGTAAGACCCTAGTTGGGTGTGCGGTTGGCCACCTCATCCTATAAAAACAATGGCCACAAAAACCAACCAACCATGGATAAGTCAAAAAGAGAAGCAAGTAAAACCCAGCCAACCAAGATAAGGGGAGGCTCTTTAAGTAAAAGAAGGTGTGGAGAAAGCCGAAAGGAGTCCGGAAACGTTGACATACCTCCTCTCAGCTAGGAAAAAATCTAGAATTGGCACCTGGAATGTTAGATAAAGAAAGGTCAAAATTAGAACGACTTGGCGTTAGTTGGCTGAGGGCCTATGCTCCATTAGGGGATAGAAAGGCAGAAGAAGGAGACTCTGGCTCTGGCCTTGGGCATCAATATAGCCCGGCCATAAATGTGGTCTAATTGCTGAACGCGGTTTCCGGGACCTCTCCACTGGTGATCCTCATCCACATGGTGGCACTTTGTGTTATCGGGTGTTTATATCTCTTGTGTGATGTCCTGGTGGGGTAGAAAGTCAGTCAGTCAGTCAACATAAATAAAGTACACAAAATGTCCAATAACTATCCCTCATCCACAGAAGCCAGTGTCGCGCCATGCATTCCGTTCAGTGGCTTGGCGACAAACTAGATTCAAGAAGTGATGACGCAAATTGGGGGGGGGGGGGGGGGAAAAAAAAAAAGGGGGGGGGGGGGGAAAGAAAAAAAAGCTGGGTAACTGCAGTCGAGCTGATTACAAGAAATACTAAATAGACCACAAAATACGAATAAAAAGCTCAACGTGTGGAAAGGAAAAGACGCACACAAACGCGACCGAACGTCTTGACCAAAGTGTTTATCAACGGAATACTAAATACTAATAAATCGTGAATGAAGAAGAAGAGAAATATGTTCTCTAATATCCTTATGTGTTTCAACTCTCTTGTTTGCTCACAGTGGTGTAGGAGTGGGAAATGTACGACCAAGTGCGAATCACATACAACGACGTGCCCTCCCGACTTCACTTGGGTGAATAGAGGAAGAGAAGATGAAGAAGACGCAGAAGAAGATATAACCATGTCGTTGACAGACAAAGCGGTACCAACAGAAACTTTAAATGTTTCTCAACCTCTATCCTTATCAACAACAACAGCAGCAGCAGCAACATCACAACTATCTGTCAGCGGCTCGCCAAAGCACGACCACTGTATCACAAATAATACCTCAAACGTTGTGACTACTTCATATAGCACCTCATCTCCTACAGCTCTTGTATCTTCAGTCATAATTATTGTCTCTGTGACATTTGACATTTTGTCTTTTTCTTCTTTTAGTGTTGTAAAGTTTTGAGGTAATGATGCTTAGACCTAGCGCAATGGCACACTCATTTGTAGTAAGCATAATTGCTCCTTCTCCTCTTCCTCTTCTTCTTCTTCTTCTTCTTCTTCTTCTTTTTCTTCTTCTTCTTCTTTTTCTTTTTCTTCTTCTTCTTCTTCTTCTTCTTCTTCTTCTTCTTCTTTCTTCTTCTCTTCTTCTCTTCTTCTTCTTCTTCTTCTTCTTCCTTCTTCTTCTTCTTCTCTCTTCTTCTTCTTCTTCTCTTCACTCTTTCTTTTTTCTTCTTTTCTTCTTCTTTTTCTTCTTCGTCTTCTTCTTTCTCTTCTTCTTCTTTCTTCTTCTTCTTCTTCTTCTTCTTTCTTCTTCTTCTTCTTCTTCTTCTTCTTCTTTCCTTCTTCTTCTTCTTCTTCTTCTTCTTCTTCGTCTTCCTTCTTTTTTGATTTTTTGATACGCTGAAAGGTTTATTAAAGGATCACACCAATCTGCAAGCCACGGACAGAAGAAAACAGATGGAGACACCCTGAGGCTGTAGAGATCTCATATATAGTAAATAAACATGTATTGATTGGCACTTACAGAAAGAAGTAGCAAGATATAAGGATGGAATAGACAATATAATAATTAAAAACTATTGTGTCCAATCGGGGAAATGAACCTGTTATCTGCAAAGGACGAAAGAAACAATTGTACCAAGACGTATTTCTACTTCCTTCTATGAGTGCTAATCATTGCAAACCATAGAGCAGAAGGGCCTTAAGAAAGGATGGAAAAGCGGAAACGCACGAGATAATTAAAACAGAGGTAGATTGGGTAAGTTAGGGGTATGGTGAGCTACAAGAGCTGTCAAAAGTCGGCGTTAAAAAGCACAGGTTGTTGTGTGTCTTTGCTCCACTGATTGGGGGGGGGGGGGGGGGGGGGGGGGGGGGGGGGGGGGGGTAGGGGGGAGCACAGGATAAGAAAATATTCAATTGAAACCGTAATTTGACAGATTTTTAATCGAAGCATCAGTTCAGGAGAGCTATTATTTCCTTTTCTGATATTTTAACCTTTTGTTTTTCAATAAAGCACTATATATGCTTTTGTTAAATGTGTGTCGCATTTATTTATGTTATTAGTTCACTGTTTATGTGTACGTATATATGTGTTTTTTGAGGTTTATGTTATATCTTCGCTGTTACTGAGTATGACACATGCTTCCTGTTAATGTTGATGGTGTGTGTTTGCTGCTAATGTGTATGCTAAATGTTCATAAACAAGTTTTTGGTATACGTTCTTGGGGTAGGAGACTATCCTACTGCTAGGCGCGTCCACCACGTGGCGAATGGTGGAAAGGGTTCTAGATACAGAGGTTAGCCACGAAAATATTGAATAAGTGGCTGTGGACCAAAACAGGTGATGGTCATTGACGGGACAGCTAACTCTAAAAATACATTAAAACTACGATATGGCCATCGGCGTCAAGAGACGCCATAACCTCTCCCCCCTGCTGCCTTGTGGGGTAAGTCTCTTTAGACAAAGGCTAATGGAGTCAAACCATATACAAACCGACGGAAGTCAAGGGGAAATTACTGCTTTATTCTCCCAAAGAAAACCATGCCTCGAAACATTAACGAATTCAGATAACGACGTGAATGGGGATTCCAATAGAATCACCTCATCAAGTAGAGAGCATCATATTCTACGGGTGATAACCGACCGTCATCCGGCTACTGTAGAAAAAGTAAATGGCAGAAACATCCTGAACCATAGAATGTCAGAACACTTGTACAAAACGGAAAGTTGGAAAACATCAAGATGGAAATGAAGATAATGAACATCAACATATTAGGAATTAGTAAAACGCGATGGCCAGGAGCAGGGGGGAAAGTTAATAATTAGTTACTCTGGTTAAAGGAATATAGTAAGAGTCGGTATTACTTTGGATCAAAAGAACTAAAAAACTGTAAACGGATTTTGGACGATATCAGATAGAGTACTATTAGTAAAACAGCAAACCGTTTGATATCTACTTAGTACAGATTGAGGCCCCAACAGCAAATAGTTCAGAAGAAGACATTGACGTATTTTATGACGATTTAGACTGTTGATCAATGCAAAAATTGTGAAGTAACAATGGTACTGAGAGATTTCAACGCAAAAATAGGAAGTGAAAAAGTGTACGGAAAAACGGGTGGCTATGACCTAGGAGAAAAGAATGTGAGAGGTGACAGATGAATAGCATGGACTGAGTCGCACAGCATGATCATAGGTAGCACCTGTTTTAAACCACATCCTCGAAGATCGTGGACTTTGAAAAGTCCTGGCGATAATGTCCGCAATCAGATTGATTATATTTATTTTCAAGAAGATTCCGGAGCTGCTTAGTTGGAGCAAAGTCTAGACCAGGAGCAGACTGCTTCAGTGACCATATTCCAGGTATAGAAAATAAAATTAGAATAAAACTAAAGAATATTAAGAAAACACCACAGAACATCAAAATAAATTTATGAATACTTAGAACGTATAAATAAATTAAGTAACAGTACAGTGTCACTGTACAAAACCTGTATAATGCAAAGGAAATGATACAGACTATTGTTGAACAGTGGGATATGTTGCGTGAGTCATTTCAGCAGGCATCAGTAGAAAGAATCATACCAACCAATAGAGTTGCAAAAAAGAAATAGATATCAACCGAAATTCTGCAGCTGATGGATGAAAGAAAGAAGAAAAAGAATGATAAAGAAGAATGCTCTAGAATACAAACAAAGAAATAGTGAGAAATTGCAAAGTAGCAAAGGAAACCTGGCTGAATCACTATGTGTGAAGAATGCTTATAATACCTTGGACGGCCAGAAAGAGCAACCAAGAGGTTTTGAAAGATGCGGGAGCCCGAAGACAGCTTATCACAGACATCAGAAAGAGACAGTCTTCATTTTTCGGCCATATTAGTAGAACAAGGAAAATGGAATCTGTTTTGACCACTGGAAAGATCTGTGGAAGAGGGATAGAGGAAGACAACGAGAAAGGATTCTTGACAGTCTTGTTGCATGGCATGGAGGTGTCAACACACGAACTAATACATGCTGCAGGAGATCGCAGATTGTGGAGAGACATGATCGCCCACGCCATTCGGCAAGGCATCTGATGATACGGATGATGATGGTATAAGTTTAATGTAGATGTTTATGGTATAGTTCAATAGTTAGTTGACTAGTCTCTCCAGGGAAAAGGACACTTAAAAGTAAAAAAGAACGGAAAGGATTATGCAAGTTTCAAAAGACCGTGTGAGATAGATACATTATAGGAGCGTCGTTTGATTGGCAATTTTAGAAAGAAAATGAAGAAGATGATATGGAAGGAAAGAAAGAAGGAAGACAAAGAAGAAAGAGGATGATAATGACGATGGTGATGATGATGAAGTAGAAGTAAAAGAAAAGAAGGAGAAGACGACAACGACGAAGCAGAAGAAAAAGACAACGAAAAAGAAGAAGAAAAAAGAAGAAGAAGAAGAAGAAGAAGTTATTGCCACACGCTACGAACTCCCTCCCTTCCCCACACGCTCCCCTTACCCTTCAAACACACACAAACATACATGTTTCACTGGCTCTCGAGTTTGCAAACGGACCAAGTTAGGGGCGGTATCTTCAATCAACCTTATCATAAAAACAGGCTTGGTGGATTGGCGGCAATTTCACAATTCAATCAACAAAAACAATCTGTGTGTGGTTTTCTCCACACTTGGCTTGTGAAGACTAGTGCAAGCTGAATAATTAACTGCAAACTCGATTTTTACGAATTATATACATTGTGTTACCTTATACAAGAGTCCGACGATTTGTACTGTGAACGGTGAGAAACAAATCTTTTCACACCAATATTAGGCATGTAGTCTTTCTTTCTTTTTGTCTTTTTTGTCTGTCTGTCTTTCTTTCTTTCTTATTTATTTTTCTTTCTTTCTTTTCTACTCTTTCTTCTTTTCGTTTTACTCTTTTTCTTTCTTTTCTTTCTTCCTTTCTTCCCTTTCTTGTCTTTCACTTTCCTTCTTTCTTCTCTCTTTCTTTCTTTCTTTCTTTCTCGTTTCTTTCTTTCTTTGTCTTTCTTTTTTTTTATCTTTCTTTCTTTCTTCTTTCTTTCTTTCTTTCTTTCTTTTCTTTCTTCTTTCTTTCTTTCTTTCTTTCTTTCTTTCTTTCTTTTCTTATCTTTTCTTTCTTTTCTTTTCGTTTTCTTCTTTTCTTTTCTTCTTTCTTTATGTCCTTCTGTTTTTTATGCCCTTGGTTAGTTAGTTTAATGTCCCTTACAATTACAAAAACTCTTCTAGCATTTTTTACTGTGATTTTACAAGGCAATTTTGCGTTCATTAGTTTGCCAATGTAAAATGCACGGTCGGCTCTCGATAGCACTGTCGAAACCGACGCAAGGCGATCTGCTCACACACTGCCCGCAGCTAGTAATGAACCCGCACCCTGGTTATTACAAAGCACTTTCGCAACGCCTAAGCAACAGACGCCGACAGTGATGCCCGTTGCTGTATCGGGAATATAGTTCTAGCCCAAATATTTTTTAAATTCTTTCAGGAACTCGATGGTTTATGGGCTTAACATCACGTCTGCTGCTGCGGTTGCTTTCTTCTTCTTCTTCTTCTTCTTCTTCTTCTTCTTCTTCTTCTTCTTCTTCTTCTTCTTCTTCTTCTTCTTCTTCTTCTTCTTCTTCTTTCTCTTCTTCTTCTTTTTCTCTTTCGTTTTTCTCCGTCTTCTTCTTCTTCTTCTTCTTCTTCTTCTTCTCTTTCTTCTTCTTCTCCTTCGTCTTCTTCTTCTCCTTCTTCTTCTGTCTTCCTTCTTTCTTCTTCTTCTTCTTCTTTTCTTCTTTTTCTTCTTCTTTCTTCTTCTTCTTCGTCTTCTTTTTCTTCTTCTTCTTCTTCTTCTTCTTCTTCTTCTCTTCCATCTTCTTCTTCTTCTTCGTGTTTCTTCTCTTCTTCTTCTTCTTCTTCTTCTTCTTTCTTCTTTCTTCTTCTTCTTTCTTCTTCTATCTTCTTCTTCTGTCTGCTTCTTAAAAAAACGTCTTGCTTCATTCTTCTTCTTCTTCTTCTAATCTTCTTCTTCTTCCTTCTTCTTGTTTCTTTCTTCTTTCTTCTTCTCTTTCTTCTTCTTCTTTCTTCTTCTTCTTCCTTCTCTTCTTCTATCTTTCTTCTTCTTCTTCTGCTCTGTTTTTCTTCTTCTTCTTTTTTTTTCTTCTTCTCTTCTTCTTCTTCTTCTTCTTCTTCTTCTTCTTTCTTCTCTTCTTCTTCTTCTTCTTCTGCTTCTTTTCCTCTTCTTCTCTTCTTTCTTCTTTCTTCTTCTTCTTCTTCTTCTTCTATCTTCTTCTTCTTCTACTTCTTCTTCTTCTTCTTCCCTTTTCTTCTTCTTCTTCTTCTTCCTTCTTCTTCTTCTTCTTCTTCTTCTCTTCTCCTCCTCCTCCTCCTTCCTCCTCCTCCTCCTTCTTCTTCTTCTTCTTCTTCTTCTCTTCTTTCTTCTTCTCTTCTTCTTCTTTCTTCTTTCTTCTTCTTCTTCTTCTTCTTCTTCTTCTTCTTCTTCTTCTTCTCTCTTCTCTCTTCTCTTCTTTTTTCTTCTTTTTCCTTACTCTTCTTCTTCTTCTTCTTCTTTCTTCTCTCTTCTTCTCTTCTTCTTTCTTCTTCTTCTTCTTATTCTTCTTTCTTATTCTTTCTTCGCGTCTTCTTTTCTTCTTCTTCTTCTTCTTCTTCTTCTTCTTCTTCTTCTTCTTCTTCCTTCTTCTTCTTCTTTCTTCTTCTTCTTCTCTTCTTCTTCTCTGTCTTCTTCTTCTTCTACTTCTTCTTCTTGTGTCTTTTCTTCTCTTTTCTTCACACTCTCACCACCCCCTATTTTTAACTCTTTCCCTCCCCCCACACCCCCCCATGTATAGTGTTTTCCTTTTAAGTATTCGTTTACACAGTTCATATTATTTCAGATATTTATTTCTAGTGCCATTCAGTGGGTTTTATGTAGTACATACTCACTCAAAAGTTAGACCAATAGCACTCACCAATACAACTTTCTTTCAAATGTGTAATTGCACCCTATCCAATGTTTGCTTTGCGTCAGAGACTTAGTATAGTTAATACTCAACATAGGTCAGACAGACAGACAGACAGACAGACAGACAGACAGACAGACAGACAGACAGACAGACAGACAGACAGACAGACAGACAGACAGACAGACAGACAGACAGACAGACAGACAGACAGACAGACAGACAGACAGACAGACAGACAGACAGACAGACAGACAGACAGACAGACAGACAGACAGACAGACAGACAGACAGACAGACAGACAGACAGACAGACAGACAGACAGACAGACAGACAGACAGACAGAGAATATACACTATATAGTAAGACAGGTTTTATTCCCAATATGTAATTCCCTTAATTTTTTTAATCCAGATAAAAGACCAGCGTACCGCAAGTAGCAAATAATCAAAGAGGATTTGTTGTCCGGTGATGCAATATTATGGGAGCACGACTTTTCATTGACATAATCATGTTTGCAGTGACTGTAAACATGTATGTCTGTACCCCTGTACCGGTTCATGAAAATCAAGGTAAGATGGATTCCAGCCAGTAATCACTGTCCTCAGTCTTCCGGTTAGTTGCCAGTTCTTTAAAAGACTTTGCGGAACCAACATTAGAAATTTTTTTGGCTGTTGTGTTTTTTCTAGGCAAATTTTACGTTTAGTAGTTTGCCACTGAATGGCAAGCTCTCGGTACCACAGTCGAAACCAACGCAAGACAAATCGTCTGCAGCTGGGATCAAGCCCGGCATCCCGATATTACGAAGCTCTTTAGCAACGCCTAAGCCAGAGACTCAGAGCATACTTCGAAAATAAGGAATGACACAGACGCCGATTTCAAGCATCCACTTAAAAGAGAGTAAACCATGTTTTGTCTGCTAGTGTGTGTAGTGCTGCTACTGCTACTGCTGCTGCTTCCCCTTCTCCTTCTCTTTCTTCTTCTTTTTCTTCTTCTTCTTCTCTTTCTCTTCTCCTTTTCTTCCTATTTCCCCCCCCCCCCCTCTCTCGTTGTTACATGCACGCCTCGCCACTGGAGCGGCTGCAGCCGGAAAATCAGCACTCATGGAAATGTCAATGAATGAAGGATTCAAGATCTCACACCATTGCACTCTAACTATTCCCAACCCTCCCCCCCCCCCCCTTTCCTTTCACTCACCCCTCCAAATTCATTTTCTCTTCCTTCCCCTCCCCCCAACCACCACCGCTGGTAGAAGTTCGTTCACTCCCAGGTGTTTCATTCTTTTCTCATATAGATACTCTGTTCTGCTGGTAGAAGGTCGTTCACTCCCAAGTGATTCGTTCTCTTCTGATAGATATACTCATGTTCGTTCCACTGTATTGTTCCTTCTATCACAGAGGACCTTCACTTCATGCGCTTTACCATAAAACAGCTCACCTCCCAGAGTGGTTGCAGCAGCCTATCTATCAGCCTGCTCCTTACCAAGCACACCTGAATTTCGAGGGCAAAAAATCTACGAGATGATTGTGATCTGAGTTTTACTATGGGATGCATGGAAATCTGAGCGCAAGACACAAATTCAATTTTCCGTAGCAGACTGCGAATCCGTTGCAATTACAGCGTGTCTGGCAGTACTACTCTCCTAGCAATTAAATTATTTTATCAGAAAGTTACCGTTATTACTGCCACCTTCATTCTCATGCCAGACGCTGTGACGAGGTACACAAGACTCTCTAACACAAATCCTATTCACTATTTGTTTTTAACCTCTCACTATAGATGCATCCATGTCAATAATGATATCACAATGAGAATGACCACTGGCTAATTATGTCGACTGTGAAAACATAAAACTGCTAAATTAATAGTAATGGTCTACTAGCAATCCTTTCTTCTTAGTCAAATGCTGCCACTCAAAAGCCATGGTATTTCAGTGTACCTCAGATACTGCTTCCAGTCCACTCCATCCACAAAGGCTACGGTAGTTCATTGTATCGCAGATACTGCTTCCGTTCATTCCATCTACAAAGGCTACGGTAGTTCATTGTATCGCAGATACTGCTTCCGTTCATTCCATCTACAAAGGCTACGGTAGTTCCGCACTACTGCTTCCGTCCCACACAAGGCTACGGTAGTTCATTGTATCGCAGATACTGCTTCCGTCCATTCCATCCACAAAGGCTACGGTAGTTCATTGTATCGCAAATACTGCTTCAGTCCACTCCATCCACAAAGGCTACGGTAGTTCATTGTATCGCAGATACTGCTTCCGTCCATTCCATCCACAAAGGCTACGGTAGTTCATTGTATCGCAGATACTGCTTCCGTCCATTCCATCCACAAAGGCTATGGTAGTTCATTGTATCGCAGATACTGCTTCCGTCCATTCCATCCACAAAGGCTATGGTAGTTCATTGTATCGCAGATACTGCTTCCGTCCATTCCATCCACAAAGGCTGCGGTAGTTCATTGTATCGCAGATACTGCTTAATAAGTCCGCTTCATCGAGACAAGCCACAGTATTTCACAGCATCAATCTCTGACCCTACAGATGTTAAAGGTAATGCAGGCATGAGCTAGAAGAGGTCAAACTAAAAGGCTGGATAAATCAATATAACAGATGCACGGGAATGAGGAAGATAGGAGACAATGATGAGGTATAAGGGTACCAATAAAAACGTGGTAAATCGGCTGGCACTTACACAGTTGAGCGTATAAACAACAGACAAGTGCACAAAAATGTAACTTATTTATATTGCAATACAAACGTGACTTGGTTGAGGGCCTATGCTCCACTGGGGGTTAGAAAGACATTAGAAGAAGAAGATAAACAAATAAAATACAAACACCAGGTGATATTTTGTTGCAGTTATATTTGTTTATTTTAAAAAAAAATGTAATAAAAAAAAAATTTTCCATCGTTTTTTTTTTATTAATTATTACACGACGAGGTTCAAATCTCATCTACAGAGCAACTTAAGCACTGCTGTCCAAAACTCATGACAACGGCCTTTTATCTACACCGCCAAGTTACGAACGTGTAACCTAGGCACTCTTTGTGTTGGTTACGCGGCCCTAATTTAGAGGGGAAAAAACTACACTGACCGTCCTTTGTAAAGCATGTTGTAAAAACTAATTAAGAATTTGTTTAAATCGAATGTATTGATTCGGCACCGGGCTTTTAACAAAACAGTATGCCAACCGTCCTTTAAGGGTAAACACAACAGCAGCAGTAGCAAAACTAAAGAAAAAAAAAAGGGAAAAAAAAAAAAAACCATCCTTCGTGTTTTTACTTACTTACTTAGTCGCTCTTCTTCTACCTTGGGGTGTAGAGGTTTGCCAGAGAGATTGCCAGACGTCTCTATCAGCAGTTTTCTTTCTGGATTTGTTCCATTCAGTCCTCTGTCAGTTAGGGACTGTCGGATGTCTTTCCAGCGCACCCTGGGCCGTCTTGGAGGTCTGGTTCCCTGGTTCTTTGCCTCCATGCTTGCCATGGTGGCCGAATTTTTTTCCCATTCTGCATACATGTCCAAACCATCGTAACTGTTACGGGTTTGTAAGGACTTGGTATCAAGATCTTGGCGTATTGTCTGATTGCGGACTTTGTCCCTTCTTGTCACTCTGAAGACCTTTCTCAGATATCTCATTTCTGAGGCCTAAGGCTGGCTTCTGTGAGCTGTTCTCATTGCCCATGACTCACACCCATAGGTAAGGACTGGTACATAGGTAGAGCGGTAAACAGCCATTCTCGTCCTATTGCCAAATTCTCTATTGCTAAGAAACCCTCGGTCTGTGATATGTTTAAGACTGTGAAACATATTCACTTACCTCTAAGTCACTGAACCGCTTATTTACATTGCATGTTCAATACCTTACAACTATTCTAAAGCCACGCGAAAGGTTTTCATATCTGTGACACGCGCTCACTGACCTCCAAGCCACATAATTACTTGTTTACGCTACCAGTTCAATAACATGCCAGTTATTTCACCTGCTGATGGATTTCTCAGATGTTAAAACACTTACTTTCTATAAACAAGTGTACGTTGACAACAGCCCCTAGCATACTGTAACCTGTTTTCAACAGGCATTTAGTCATACTGAAGCCTTTATACGCTTGGTTGGTCGTTCGGTACTTTTAGCTACTTGAGTAATTACATTGATCTAGGTTACATAATCTGCTTTGAGAGTTGAAGTGGTGTGTGTTTTTTTTTTTTTTCAACGCATTTAATGGAAGTTGAAACGCCTACTTATCGCTCTGAGATTGGTTCGAGTCCAATCCAGGCCTTTTAAATTTTGTATGGTCCACCAACAGGGTCCGCTTTGGGTTACACGGCATTAGTTTTGCCAATTGGTTGGGGGGGGGGGGGGGGGAAGAACAAGACCTTTTGCTCTTTAGTAAATATCTTGTAACAGGCGATAAATTGTGAGTTTCCGGATAGCGGATTTAATAGGCACATTGCATTTTAGATGTAAACCATAAAAGGACATGCCAACTGTACTTTTAATGGCGAACGCTGAAGAAGAAGGAGGAGGAGAGAAGAAGAAAAAGAAGAAGAAGAAAAAGAAGAAGAAGAAGAAGAAGAAGAAGAAGAAGAAGAAGAAGAAGAAGAAGAAGAAGAAGAAGAAGAAGAAGAAGAAGAAGAAGAAGAAGAAGAACAACAACAACAACAACAACAACAACAACAACAACAACAACAACAACAGAAAGAAGAAGAAGAAGAAGAAGAAGAAGAAGAAGAAGAAGAAGAAGAAGAAGAAGAAGAAGAAGAAGAAGAAGAAGAAGAAGAAGAAGAAATAGAAAAGGAAGAAGAAGAAGAAATAGAAGAAGAAGAAGAACAACAACAACAACAAAGAAGAAGAAGAAGAAGAAGAAGAAGAAGAAGAAGAAGAAGAAGAAGAAGAAGAAGAAGAAGAAGAAGAAGAAGAAGAAGAAGAAGAAGAAAGAAGAAAGAAGAAGAAGGAAGAAGAAGAAGAAGAAAGAAAAAGAAGGAAGAAGAAGAAGAGGAAGAAGAAAGAAGAAGAAGAAGAAGAAGAAGAAGAAGAAGAAGAAGAAAAGAAGAAGAAGAAGAAAATAGGAGGAGGATAAGAAGAAGAAGAAGGCAACGAAGAAGAATAAAAAGAAGAAGAAGAAGAAGAAGAAGAAGAAGAAGAAGAAAATAAGAAGGAGGGCTAGGAGGAGGATAAGAAGAAGAAGAAGGCAACGAAGAAGAATAAAAAGAAGAAGAAGAAGAAGAAGAAGAAGAAGAAGAAGAAGAGGAAGAAAATAATAAGTAGGCCTAGGAGGGCGAGAAGAAGAAGAACGAAGGCAACCAGATTCAAACTACAATTTAGTGCTATGGAATGTTGTAGAAATAAAGGCGACCGGCTTTTAGCTGACCACATCATCCATATCGAAACTATCGGGACATACAATATGGGACTAACACGATATGCGTAATGCAGCTCAAGGAACAAAAAGGGGTCATTTACTATTAACCACAGTCGATCATGTAGGCAAACGTCAAAAGACTGCACCACCGTGGTTACCTTTGCGCTTTTGGCACTAATAAATTTCGTCACGCTATTAGACCAGAACAATATCAATGTTTTTGTTTTGTTTTGTAAACACCGAATTCTTTAATCGTCTTCAAAGTTATTTTTTGCTTCAATATGTGAATTCATGCATTGAACCATGGCTGCAGTGCATTTTTTATGTTCATAGCATGTTTTCATATTTCCCTGTTTCTTTTTCTTGATAATAACTAGCACAATCAAACGGCATTTTAATAAACTATTTTAATAAATGGTTGTAAAGGGCAGAATAAAGTACAGGCCTGTGTGCTCAATACTTTAACTACTGGGAGTTCGCATTTTTTAGGCCGGTGTAGGAAGGAGAGGGGGTGGAGCGTAGCCTTACACTTTGGGTTTTAGGGCCGCTCAGCTAGTGATGTCACCAGAGACCGCAAGTGTGAATCTTTTGTGTGTGCCTGTAACAAACACACGCACACTCACACGCGCGTGCGCACGCACACAGCCCTTCACATTACCGAAGAGTCGAAACTGGCTCCCTAATGAAAGCACAACATTCTTAATCGCTGGGTCAGCCGCTCCTAGATGTTTAATCCTTTACAAGAAAACAGTTCCTTTGTTCTCTCTCTCTCTCTCTCTCTCTCTCTCTCTCTCTCTCTCTCTCTCTCTCTCTCTCTCTCTCTCTCTCTTCACTCTCTCTCTTTCACTTTCAAACATTCCTTTTTTTCCACGAGTTTTGCATTTCGACAGTTCAATTAAACATGGAATTAACGAGTATTCCCCGCTTGCGTTCTGCTGATTTAACTTCCCTTGACCCTCTTGCTTCATACCATTGACCGTCTGGGAAATCCCATCAGTACCTTAACTAACTGCTCCTGCTACTGGTAAAAGTCAGCTGTGTATCCTTTACAGGACGTTGCAGAACCAACCCAAGCACTTTTTAGCTGTTGTGGGTTTTCTAGGCAAATTTTACCTTCATTAGTTTGCTACTGCCTCTGAACAGTTCTCGGTACCACTGTCGAAACCAACGCAACAGAAATCGTCCGCAGCTGGGATCGAACCCGGCACGATATTACGAAGCGCGTTCGCAACGCCTGAGCCACAGACGCCGACACTACTACTACTACTAACAATAATAATAGCCCGGCTCTCTAGCGTAGTTGGCTAAACAGGATTGCGCGGTGACCGAACGACGAACTCCTTGTGGTCCAGGTTCACTCCCGGGGGTAAGCAGAAAAGCCACATTTCTCCTAAGATTTACGGTATTTACAATGGAATCAAGGCCGAAAGGTTGCGATATCCATAATACCAACCCTAAGGGTTAACAACTCATGGCTTCTAGATACTAAAACAAACAAACATAATAATAGTAAAAAAAAAAAATTTTCACGCATGTTCTGTTCAAAGTTAAAAATGTTCCGAAATATTAAAGACAAAGTAAATGAACGTAAAGGACCCTTTCCACTCCAATAGGCGTATAGGGTATATAGAGCTAGACCTATATTTTTTTAGACCCATCCGCACAAGATTGATGATGTGGTCAGCATCACGCCGGCCGTCTTTACTTTCCGGGACTGTACCCGGTACCCACTCAAGGCTGGGTCGACCTGGGAGCCATGGTCATTTCTTGAAAAAAGTCCGGCTCCGCCAGGAAGCGAACCCAAGACCTTCCGATCCGCGGCGAGCGTCTAGCCGCTCGGCCACGGCGACTCCCCAAAGACAAACAAATCGTTATTTATTAGCTGTCTGTTTCTTTGTGCAGACGTAGAGATAACTCTGTTGGAGGAAAGCTGGATCACTGACCACCGTGTCAGGAGAGCTGCCGACTCTAACCTGCCGGATTGGCTGGCCTTTACTATTCCCGTGAAGGGTCAGACTGCAGTTCTGCGAATGATGCGAACAAAGTTGCTGCCAGTTATTATGAGTAATGAGGACATGACGAGGGCTGCAAACGGATTCTCAGAGGTGAGTCAATGGACCTAGTTAGGTAAATAAGCAAGGGACCATGAGTACGCTTGTAGAGCAGTGGGCATAAGATTATCATCAGCATTAATAATCGGTAGGTCCTGAGTAGAAGAACGTTATTCTCGCCATGGAACGCTCTGTAGTCTCTCTTTCTCCAGCTGTAAGTGTTTCAATATCTAATGCATCTTCACTGTCTCGTATCCACCGTTGTGGAGGACTACCTCTGCCTCGTTTTCCAGAAAATATACTCTCTACCACCGTTTTCTAGACCACCATGACGTTTCACATGACCTTAATACCTGAGTTTTCGGGACTGGATGCTGTTTATGAGCCAGTTCCCCTTCGCTGTTCAGAGCATGTGGGATTTCGGTGTTTTCTTATTGTTGGTCCAAGATATTCAAAGATCTTATCGGTAACGTTTCTGTTTTACAAGCTCTGATATGAGGCTAGATTCACAATTGTATAGGCCAATGGATACACGATAGATCATGTGGTTAACATCTATTTAGTCAACTTTGCTTATAAGGACATTACCTAGTACATATTTCGGACATAGGTGCCAACCATCACTGACTAAAAAAAAAAAACGTTTACTACTACTGCTACTACAATCCTTACAACAACAACAACAACAACAACAGTAACATCTACTACTACTACTAAAAATACTTCTACTACTACTACTACAAACAGAATGTTGTTGCTGCAGCTGCTATTGATGCTACTACTACCACTGTTTCTAATACTACCACTGGTAATACTAATATTACTAATCTTAGTACTCTTAATACAAAAGCAATTTTGTTGCAACAACAACAACAGCAACAACAACAGCAACTACTATTACTACCAATACTACTATTACTGCTGCTGCTGCTGGTACAACAATAACAACAACAACAAGAACAACAACAACACCTACTACTACTACTACTGTTACGACCATTGCCACAAACTCTTGTACTACAATGATTTCTGTTACTGCCAATACTACTACTACTACTATTACTAGTACTGCTACTGCTGCTGCTGCTACTACTACTACTACCAGTACTTTTGCTACTACTACTACCACCACAACCACCACTACTGCTATTCTACTACTTCTGCTAATTCTGCTGCTCCTCCTCCTACAACTACTTCTACTTCTTTTACTACTACTCCTCCTACTCCTCTTACTACTACCAACACTACTACCACTACGACTATTGCTACTGCTATCACTACTACGACTTCCGCTGCTGCTGCTACTACTATTTACACTACTATTGTTTTAAACCGATAGTGACAATTAAATAAGGTTCACATTTACATCCCCCAGAATGAAGCCGTGTACACAGACGTGTCTATGAGATCAGCCATGATCGTCAAACGAGACACACAACACTACGAGCTGGTACGTAATTGCAGGTCATTCTTCAACAAACATCCTTTATCTTGTCTTTTTGTCAACTCTTCTGCCTCTTCTTCATTACCAATCGCATGGCGGGATTGATTTTTTTTTTTCGCTAGAGAGATAATATTACCATGGTGAACATCATACTAGAATTAAGATTATGCTGCATAGGAAGCTATTTGTTCCTCAAGTCGATGCTGTGTGGCGTTGATAGTCATATCTATCCACAACCTTCTGTCTCCTGTACTTTCATTCAACACTGATACAGATGGTCCTCCATGCCATGATGTCAAACTGTCCAGCCTCTGTTCTCTCAGTCTTCCTCTGCCTCTCCTCGCCTCCAGCTTTCCTTCTGTCATGATTTACTTCAGTTTCTCCTGCTCATCACATGACCAAAGAATGCAGATTGACTCTTTCTGATATGGGCAGTCAGTTCTCTTTATGAGTCAGCAACTTTTCTGTTGGTCTACCTCTGCCTCTCCTCCTCTCCAACTTTCCTACAGTCACGATATACTCCAGTTTTCTCCTTCTCATTACGTGACCAAAGAATATAGATTGACTCTTTCTGATATGGGCAATCAGTTCTCTTCCTGAGTTTTTTTTCAAAGACATCTTCATTACTCTTTGAATCTGTCCTGGCTAATGTCATCATTCGTCTATAAAACCACATTTCTACAGCTTCCAAAAAAGTTTTCACTAATTTGCTAACTGTCCATGATTCACTTCCATATATCAAGATGGGATTAACCTAGCTTTTATAATTATCTTTCTCGTCTCAATTGACAAAAGAAGATTGCATAAAACATTTTTGATTTTATTCTACACTTAACTTCTTTAACACATATTCCATCTGATGTTTTTAGGGCACCCTAATTCTACAGAGGAAAATTCTTTTAGAGCGCACTTTGACTTTTAAGTCATCCAATTATATTATTACTATGTGAAAATCGCATTTGATTTGCTTTCAGAAAGGCTCGTTTGTTCACAATGATGTGCTGTGGAAACTTGAGCACACGAAAGACAAAGGAAATGAGGGAAAGATAGAACATCGAATTGCCCCAGTAGATGCCTCAGATACAATTTCTTACGTGGGTGACGACATAATCTTCACTGGAGGTAATTCACTGAATAAAATGCGCAGTTACTGAAACATCCTTTATTTCCGTGTGGGTTTTGGGGTCCCATTGTGGGGGAAAACAAGAAGAGACACAGGATGTCCCCAGCAAACACGTCGTAAGATTCGACTAAATAGAAACTTCCTTCTAGGTCGAAGTGCATCAACATGAGAGGCAAGGAGCCAAGAGTCTGCATAAAAATAAATATGATATGTAAAAAGGATGTGCACAAAACACTCTAGTTCTGAAACAAGACTAAAGTCCAGGCTTTCGCCGGAGTTACAGTCAGTGAAAGCGAGAAATAGGAATATCATTTAAATGAGATCGTAAACCAAAGCACCCTTTGATGTCTGTGTGTGGTTAATTAGATAATTCAATGTTAAGCAGAGGTAAACGAGAGGTTTGATGATAATACCCAGGACAGATAAAAAAAAAGTCATAAAGATTTATTGAAAGAAACTGACTCATGAGGGGAACTTACTACCCACATCAGAAGGAGTTGATTTACATTCTTTGATCATGTCCTCAGAAGGATCAAACTGGAGTAATAGTGACTGTATGAAAGCTGGAGGGTAAAAGGCTTTGGGAAACGGAGACAGAAAATGCTGGACATTATGCTGGACATCACGGTATGGAAGATCATCTGTGTCAGAACCTACTGACAGTATACAGGACAGAAGGTTGTTACGTGGATACAAGACACGACTACCAACGCCACACGGCATGGAATACAAGAAGAAGAAGCAAAGGTGAAAGATGAAGAAGTACGTTGTCAAATCGGCTACAACTGATTTGTAAACCTTTGTTTGCAGGGACATGTATGTTGTATGAACAGCCTATCAATCTATATATCACTTCTAATGTCCCCACGTGTGGGTTCTAGGGTCCCATTGTAGGGGAAAACAAGAATAGACCCACTGCCTCCTCAAAAGCATGTCGTAAGAGTCGACTAATTGGGGAGCTTCCTTTGAAGTCGGAGTGCATCCGCCGGAGAGGCAAGGAACCAACAGTTTGTTTTCAAGAGAATGAGATCTGTAAAACTGATGCACACGCAACACTCAGGTTCTGGAGCAGGACTGCAGTTCAGTAGTGGACAAGCAACTAGAACTTTCCGCCAGAGTGTACAGCTGGTGAACGCGAAGAAGAAGAAGAAGAAGACTACCAATGACCCGTCTGATAGTCCTTGTCAACACATCTTGCCAGTTGTCATCAGTTTCACAAGATCTCTCCCTTCTCAAAACTAACTCCCTGTGTCCGATTTCTATACTCTGTTGATGGTTTTTGTTTCCCCCAAGTAAAGGAAATCACCCTTTCCGCGTCTTAATGCGTATTGGGCATATAGGGCTAGTCTTAGATTTTATAGACAGTCGGCACTCAGTGGATGACGTGGTCAACATCACATCGACCGCCTATACTTCCCAGGACTTTCCCTGATGCGCACTTAAGGCTGGATATATCTGACTGCCAAGCTCATGTTTAAAGAGGAACAAAAATTATGATCCTCTTGGTTATGAATCAATGACCTTTGGTCGAGCCTGTGGTTACAACACCACTGGGGCTATCTGTCCCAAGGAGGACTGTCTGATCTTTTCTTTCAAATTATTCAGAGATATTTGTAGCATTCTTCTCAGAAACCACATAGTGTTAGTCGGCGTTTACTTCACACTCTAACTCCCAGCTATAATATACTTCCACAGGAACTCTCCACAAAATTTCTCAGTTCCAAGATAGGTTGAATTCAAAGAAAATAACCTTAATCGCTCGCTGCGCGGTCCTGGTAGATTTGTGAGGATAACGTCATTCCATAAAGGCACCGCCCGCTTCTTTACACAGAGTTTGGTATAATCAAATTGTTTCTCTCCAACAGACACTAAACAGGAAAATAACACTAGAGAAGAGGAGATGAAACAAAACAATACAGAAGAAGAGCGACTGAATCTGGACAACCATCGTCGCTTGAAGAGAGCGAAAAGTCAGGATGTGGTTAAGGTTGCGTTCGTTGTTGATTTCGCCGACTATTCCAAGTAAGTGATGCAAAATTTACATTTAAAAAAAGTTAGAACGAATGATTTGATTTAACTTTATTTACAACATGTCACAAATGCACACATGCCTGTAATACATTCAGCTTTTCCAAACTATCTATCCTTCACACGACTATTGTACTTCACTTCTAATTTATCTTATGTTAATATATCAGTAGGTACAATATTAATATTAGGTAACCATTCAAAAGAAACGGGAATGTAAATTGAGGTTAAATTTTAATATATTTTTATATATATGCTTTTGTATTTATATCATTTAGTATTAGGCAGTATAAAAATTATTTTATAAACTTCCATGAATGTAAAATATGCGACTAAGAAAAGTATTTTCCCTAATGGAATCAGATTCATTATTCCCTCATTATTTGTAATGGGGAAATTTGGCATACTTCCTGTTTGGGATACGTTCTGTTTGGTATACGTATAGGCACTGGACTATTCAAACTAAGTTGACTCGCTGGCCAAAATCTTGCAAATGGGGGGATCGTTGTGGCCCAGTGGCCGAAGCCCAAGGGTGGATAATTTACACCCACACGCACACACACACGCATAAACACATACACACCCACGCACACACGCACACACGCACGCACGCGAACCTACACACACACGCACATCCACACACACACACCCCCCACCCCACGCACACGCACATCCACACAAATACAATTGAAAAAAAAATTCGTAAGATTAAAAAAACTCTAAAATCGGTACTATTAGCCTTAGGGTGTGTGGGTGTGCGTGTGTGTGTGCGTGTGTGCGTGTGTTGGTGGGTGTCCATGCGAGTGTTAGGCGTGCGTGCGTGCGCACGTGTGTGTGTGTGTGTGTGTAAATTTTCCAAACTTGGGCTTTTGTTTATGGTAATATAAATCAAACATTGTTATAAACCATTATAACGTAAAATGTACTTAAGTCTTTTTGGCTTTCCTCCGAATAACGGTCCTAAATTATTGAGGCGGAAAATAATACCCTTAAAGGCCCTCAGTCACGTGTCAATTGCGCATTTCCGTCGTCTTAAATTGCGCGCTTCCGGGAGTATCCCACACGCATATACTGAACAGCACTGCTAAGTGGTCTGTAGACAACGGTGTTGAAGTGTGCAGTTGTCAGGAAAACGAGGCAGAGGCAGACCTCCGAGAACGTGGACAGGGGACAATGACGAGGCACAGGCTATGACAGCACACAGGGCTGGAGAACTGGCTATCACAGCATACAGGGTTGGAAAACTGGCTATGGCAGCACACAGGCCTGGAAAACTGGCTATGACAGCACACATGGTTGGAGAACTGACTATGACAGCACACATGCCTGGAGAACTGGCTATGGCAGCACACAGGGCTGGAAAACTGACTATGACAGCACACAGGGTTGGAGTACTGGCTATGACAGCACACATGGTTGGAGAACTGACTATGACAGCACATAGGGCTGGAGAACTGGCTATCACAGCACACAGGGCTGGAAAACTGACTATGACAGCACACAGGGCTGGAGAACTGGCTATGACAGCACACAGGGTTGGAGAACTGGCTATGACAGCACACATGGTTGGAGAACTGGCTATGACAGCACACAGGGCTGGATAACTAGCTAGAGGAAGAAAACATTTCATCCGTACCGTGACGAGAGCGACGGTTTGTAAAAGGAATGCTGGTTGGTTAATGATATCTTTTAAATTTTTTCGAGTTTACCTGGTGTAGTTTAAAAACAACAGGGGCCTCATGGCATTTTACAGCTTAGGGCCTCGTCAACTGAATTAGGTCCTGCCTTGGGGCCGGCAATTAAGCGATAGCCACAACTCTACAGCGGCGCCCATGTACATATTATGTGTGTATACACATACATGTAAATATATATATGTGTGTGCGCTCGCGTGCGTATGTGGTTGGGTGGGTACGCGCTGACGAGCCGCAAGTGCAAGCCTTATAAAATGCTGCTGTGTGGCTTAGAAGTTAGTGAACTAGGTTAATAATTTCATTATCCTGGAGCACTTGGGTTAGTTCATGGTTGGTTAGCTTTCGTTGTGTTCAGACACTGTTCAAGAATACACGAAATAGATTCGGTCATCACTGTAGCCAACCTTCACTGCGAAGACGGCACATCAGTTTTTGTAGAGAGTAGGAGAAAATTAGTGTTTTTGGGAGAGAAGACAGAAAAAGAGGGAGACAGTGGTATGGAGAGAGAGAGAGAGAGAGAGAGAGAGAGAGAGAGAAAGAGAGAGAGAGAGAGAGAAAGAGATCGGGGAAGGGCTGTAGATACAGTGTGTCTAGTGGGGGGGGGGGGGGGGGAGGTGGGAGTAGTGTCTGCATTTGTGTTAAGTCATTCAGAAAGATGAGGCAAAGTTAACTGGGGCATGCAGACAAATAAGAGACAGTTAACATTCTGATCATGCCATTTAAATAGCTAGTTATACATTTAATTAGCAACTGACACAAACAATGAAATATTGGCCCTCCCTCTTCAGGTGGGTCAAATATATCGGAGAGAAGGATGCCCCTAAAGAGATGAGACTCTGGTATACCTATGTGGCTCACTCAGTAAGTATTTCCGTGTTTCCTTACTGGCTAACTCGTTTACCTTCAGACGTTAACCTTTGTAATATAGCAAGCAGTTCTTGCATTAACTCCCTGTAGTTATTTCAGATAATGGAAACTGTTAGTACCGGCACCTTACCAAACGTGTAATGATTGCTCTATAGAATGATTATCTTCTTAACTGAAGGGTGCTGCGTGGTCTCGAGGCATGGTTTTCGCCTCGCGTGCTAGAGGTTCCGGCTTTAATCCCCGGTAAGTGCTGGGATTTTTTCAAGTGGACTTCTAGTAATGCTTCCGATCTTTGGGTAGTGAGATCGGACGCCCGTGTGCATTGTTACTCAAGTAAAAAAAAAAATCCCTTGGCAGTTGAATATCTAAAAGAGTAGCCAACGGCGTTGCTTGGGCAAAATTTGGAGTTAAAAATCTACCAAAGTATTTCTGGATCCTCGCCGTTGCTACAGAGCCAGTGCACTGTGCCGAGTTTCTTCGGACTCAGACTTGAGTTAGAAGAAGAACGGAGAACTTATGGGTTACACCCATGTGCCATGATGTGGTTTCGTTGTTCAAAACCTCAAAACCGCAAAACCTTTCTTAACTGAGCATCTTTCTAGATTACCTCGAGGCCGGCCTCTACTATGAAATAAAGATGTGTGCAAGCGGGACATGAATGATACGGATACTGAGGTACATTATTGGGACAAAATGTCATGGACCGTATTGCGTCGAGGAGGTAAATCATAAAGGGAATGAGGATAGAAAAAGGGGGGGGGGGTATTGCAGAAAGGTTGTGAGGTCAACCTCTGAGAAGAGGCTAATTAAAGGGGCGTGATGGCCGCATCAGTCTGGACATCGCATGCTCTAAATCAGTGGTCTACAAATCGCGGCTCGCCAGCCTAATGCAGCTCTTTGGCGACCTGAGTGTGGCTCGGCCAGTCAGCCACTAATCGAGTTAGACTTTGAAAAACATAACTCTTCACAGGTTCTTGACAAGAAATCTGGCTCTCAAAAAATGGTAATGGTCCTGCTGCTGATTTTTGGCTCTTTCGACTAAAGACCACTGCTATAAATGGAAAGACTTTTCTTAACGCGGGCAGGTCCTGATAGTCAAACTAGCCATCGCCATTGGCTGTAATTCCTATGCCTCATACATAGCAGAGTTTAACATTATCGTTTAGAAAGACTGAATGTGGAGGATAGTAATGTCTCATTCTTGACAAACGTAAATCTTTTTTATGAGAGTTGTTACATTATATCTCCGTACCTTACATGTCTGTTATGTTGAGCGATTAAACATAAATGACACACATGGTGCAACATTGCTGGGATAAAAATATGATGAAGTTAGGACTTGTCTAGGATCAAAAGAGTTAAAATGGAGAACACTTTACTGCAGTGGGCTTAGTCGCACTTGGCTGGGCCTCTCTACGCCGAACTTTCTAGTCGCCTTTCGAGAGCGTCACACAATGGACAAACACCATAGCTTGAGCCATGACCCCTAGTGAACCTAATGACACAGTCTATGAAATGATTTTACGACTCTCAGAGGCAGAGTCATCAGACTTAATCACATAGCCATGGAGACCCTCTTTGGTTAATTTATGCAAAGTCCCTGTCAGACACATACGGGTTATTGTAATATACTCTTCTTCTGTTTCACGTTCGCCGGCTGTAAACTCCGGTGGAAGGTTCTGGTTGTTCGTTCACCTCCGGACATTAGTCTTTTTCCATAACCTGAGTCTTGCGTGCACATCCGTTTTACAGATCTGACTTACTTGTATGCAGCCTAAGGCATGCTAGGGAAACGCGGAGAGAGATATGATGCGTACAGAATGGCAGTCATCTTCAGAGGTTCCAGGTAGTTAGCGCGCATTTGATATTTTCTCTAGGACATGCGGGTGGGATGAAAAACAAATAGGAAGGCAGATCTGCAGGTTCTACACCACTTGATAGTAAAATGATGCATGACATTCTAAACGTCTTCATGGATCTTTTGGAGCCAGGGAACAGTTCGGAGGCACAACTAGATCTTCGTGGTCTGAAGAAAAAGGCGCAGTGGGGCGTGACCATGGAATTTAGCCGACACCTAACCTTCAGCAGAAAGGCAAGGCTGATATACCCTGAGACAACAACTGGTTAATGTTAATATAGTTCCCTTCTATTCACATCCTTCAGTGTGCGTGCACCTCTAAGTCTGTTAAGCTAAATGTCCCATCTTTTCTCATTTCAGATGAACGTCCGTTACAGAACAATCGAGGATCCAGACGTTAACATCAAAATTGATGTGACGGTTCTCAAAATTTTAGATGTAAGTGTAAATACATGTACCGCTGTTGATATTTTATCGCAGGGGAAAGGGGGGGGGGGGGGGGGGAGAGAGAGAGAGAGAGAATGAGAAGAGTGAAAAAAAAACGATGAAGAATAAGACGCAAAAAAAGAACAAGAAGATGATTACGATGACTATGTTTATGGTTATATAAGGGCATATTAGTTTCTCGAACCCAAACAATATATAAAAAAATACTTTAAAAAAACCGAAAATAATAATATTAAAAACAATTATATAATAAATATAATAATAATCACTGAAAAATTCCTGACACAGATATACTAAATATGTACATAATTTCATATTCATCTTCCATATTTCTTTCTGCATCAACCACACGTCCAGCCAAGAACCGGACATTTAATTTAATTTCATGCATGAAAAGTTATCACACCAGACGAAAAGTCAGCTTACTAATGTCACAAACACAAGTCCACCTGAAAAAGTCCTAGCCTTTACTGCGGATTGAACCCGGAACCTCTAGCATCTGAGGCGGACACCATGCCTCGAGACCACACAACTCCCTATATAACCTGTGTAAAGGCAGGTGAAGCACACAGGGCGGGAAAACTGGCTATAGAAAACTTTGCCTGAAGGACAGTAATGTTCTAAAAAGGACAGCTGACTGACTGACTGACTGATTGATTAATTAAAATTAGATCGTTTTCCAGTGGATCCCGGTTCACTGCGGTATACCAAGAAATGAGTTAGCTGACAGGCTTGCTTGCTTGCTTGCTGTCATTAGCAGAAATCAGAACACTTATCAAGGGAAAATACAAGGAATTGTGGAGAGAATAAACTAACAGCAAACATCCACAAGACCCCATCAACAAATGCAACAGAAAGAAACATACAACAATTTTGCGTCTACGAACAGGAGACTGCAGGCTCAACTATCACATCCATATAAAAAAGATTGTACAGTCACCACAGTGTGCCTGTCAAACAGGACCACAAACACCTGAGCACATTCTGCAGACCTGCCCACTTTACATACAACTTCGAAAAGACACCTGGCCTCAAAAGCAAAGTGTGCAAAGCAAGCTATGGGGAACCATGAAGGGCCTGCAAATGACATACGAGTTTACAGAGGCATAGAATCACTAAACTGATACGTAAATAGGAAACACATGGATTGAGGAAACCAGGACGCGTGTATTTGAAATCCTAAAACGCACGTTGTTGAGATACCATAGCTGAATAAGACTAAATTCCACTGTGATATCAATACACAGGATTTACCGGAAGAATTGCACTGGGTCGAGCGACTGAAGGACTAGACTGTGTGCGTTATGTGATGTATAACAGCACGATAGGATAATGATCACGAGGATGAGTATGATGAGCTGAACATCTGATACTGAATGCTGTATATGTTAGACTGACATCCAGGATGCGTCACAGGATGGTCATAACATCATATAGCAGTCAGGAAAAGAAGTTTAGCAGAGTTGGGTTCATTCAACAACCGACATCACAGCACTTGAGGCATTCCCATAAGTGCCCCATCTCCATCTTCAGCAGCAGCCAGCGCAGAGTTCCAATACGAATAGTACCAGTAGCAGTGTGACTCTCTGTTTTGCTTTCCCCCTGCCAGATCTTTACCTCTCCTTGCTGCATCACTCTCACCGGACTGTGATGACCAGTTTGCTCCTCCGAATTGCACCTGCTTCCATAATCCCTTAACCCCGTCTGACTTATCATGCATCAGTATTCCACCAAGTTGTGCACAGCCTGCCAGTCTGTCCACTTGTTTATTTCCCAACACACAGAAATAACCCGGAGAAAATATTCAATCAATGCTCCTCAACTGTGACCTCCGAAGCAAAGCATTCCTCTCTGCACGAAACATCCCTGTCGTCACCTCCCTCAGCATGTCTTCTGAGTCAGCTACAACCACGATGTGTGTGAATATTATGTTCTATAACCAGCAGAAATTTACAGTGACCGCCACCACCTGTACTCGTAAGTTAGATGTTGTAGTATCATATACTAGGCTCTTAACCAAATCTCGACCATTTTCTTTTGCTATGAACCCCCAGGCACCATCTTTGCGTGGAAAAGGAGTAGGAATGGAAAGGGGCTATACTAAGCTCATTCTGTTACTACATTTATTAAGTTTCCATGAAGTTAACACCACTGCATTTGTCTTTAGACCCTCAAGGAAGCCAACTTCCTGAATAAAATCACAAATCTAGATGGACAGTTCAACGGAGAAAAAGGCCTCTCTGCCTTTCTCAGCTGGCATAAGCGTCAGAGAGATATACCTGAAAGTCATCATTACATGCTCTTTACTGGGTGAGTTCTTGTGTTTTTGTTCCACTATTTGAGCCCAACTGAGAGAATGTGGTCAGAACCTTGGCTATTTTGGCAACAGTGTTGGTTATACTGCTATGGAATTCCTAGTCCACCCCATTTAGGGTTCAATATTAAAAGCCTAAAGCAAGTTAATGAATTTGATTATCTTGCAAATATATAATCAGAGCACGGTAGAACAGATCGTGAAGTAGAAACAAAACACTAATGAGCATGTAACTTTTTATACTAAGTGATACCGTTATTATGCCATCCAAATATAATTATGACCGCCAGAAAACAGACTGCAAACAACACATTCATAGCAAACAAGATCAGCCTGCAGCTTGTGCATACACATAAATAATCAGTCTGCAAGTTAAGAGGTTACAAAGAAAGAGGTGGGTGGAGTCAGTCATGGACTGTCAGATGTTGTCTTCCCAGTGGACCCTGGGTCGCCCTGGAGGCCTGGTTCCCTGCGTCTTAGCCTCCCATGCCTGCCATGGGGGTCGATTTTCTCCCATTGTGCATACATGGCCAAACCATCGTAACTGTGACTGATCCACCCGGGCTTGTAAGGCCTGGCTTTTAAGATATTGTCTGACTGCGGACTTTGTCCCTTCTTTTCACTCAGACCACCTTTCTCAGATATCTTCTTTCCGAGGCCTGAAGTTGGCCTTTCTGAGCGTTTCGGCCGAACCTAAACTTGGACATTATCATACACTCTTCTACACAGAATTATCACACCCCCTAGGCACCAAATGCAAAGGAGTGGGAATGGAAAGGATGCACAGAGTAAGCATCCACCCGAGACCAAGTCAGCAATGATACCATCTGTAGCGGTGCTTGTGGCACCCAAGATCCCCTTTTGTTGCTTTTCGGAGGAGTCACTTGGAAACATGTCGATGAATTTGATTATCTTGCAATTATATAATCGGAGAGGAGCAGCTGGCCGAACGGTTAGAACGCTGTGCTCTCAAGCGGGAGACCGGGCTTTAAATCCTCGGAAAGGTTGGGGATTTTATTTTGTCAGGGACAAAATAAAACCTCACATTCACAGTCGTGGCGACAGCACTAGCCATGCGGCCGTAAATCCACAGGCTCAAAGATTCCCCTTGCCTACCCCGCAAAAGTGGTATGATAACAGCATTAATTGGCAGTTTATATAATCGGAGCACGGTATATGTTATGGTAATGAACGGAAACGGACACTTAAACGGCTGGGTGAGGTTGCTGAGAGGGCCTCGAGCTGGCTTTGGACGCAACGGAACAATGTAGGGGACGGGCCTCTGTGAGCTGGTCCCAGTGTCTAGTGGAAAAGAGTTTCTCATCCCTTGAAATTCCATCGTGTCCGAATTGTCTGCCAGTGTTTCTCTGCCACCTGCTAACAAAGTCCAACATGTGACCGGTATACCAATCGTAAGCTTGTCGCTTGGTCGTCCAGGTATGCAGATTGATCTAATTATGCTACCGCGACGACTTCTAATCTCACAGTACCTTCTGCAAAATCACCAAGTCGTCTTGTCCCTATCCGAACACCATCCGGTAATTTCGTGCAGCAGGGAAACCAACCCTGAACTTCATGAACTCAGGTGGGCCCACTCTCTGAAAACGTATAGGAGCTCGTGGGCCGAATCGTTTGTCGACGAGAGATTACTTCTACTGACGATTGGTAGATCCCTGCTCTATTTGCTCCCCTGTGGAGTTTATTCTTATAGTAAGTAAAAGTAAGTAAAGATCCCTTATTACGCCTAATGCGCATCGGGTATATGGGCAGAGCGTCCCATATTTTTACAGACCAATCGGGCACTCGGTGGGTAATGTGGTCAGCATTACGCCGGCCGTCTTTACTTCCCCAGGACAGTCATCCTGGTACCCATTTGAGGCTGGGTCGACCTGCGACGTCCCATACCACGATAAAAATCCACGCAGCCCGCAATGAGTTTCGATCGCTGTACGTTGGATTACGAGTCGGACTCGCAACGCCTTAGCCAAGTTTATTCTTATGGTGAATTATAAACAAGAAAACTAATGAGCCTACCCTTATAAACTCAGCAAAACAGTTATTATGCCATCCTAAAGACCCTCTAGAGGGACACGAAAAAGAACATCTTAAAACCTATGTAAATCCTATATTGATATACGGATGTTAATCATGGACAGTAAATTAGTGAAAACTTATTTGGAAGCTGCGGAGATGTGGTTTTATAGACGAATCATGAAAATAGCCTAGATAGATAAAAAGAGTAATGAAGACGTGTTGAAAGAAACTGACTCACGAAGAGAACTGATTGTCATCATCAGAAAGAGGCAATCAACATTCCTTTGTCATGTGATGAGAAGGAGAAAAATGGAACACATGACAGTAGGAAAGTGGGTGGGGAGGAAACTCTGAGGGAGCCTGAGAGAACAGATGCTGAACAGTTTAATATCATGGCATGAAAGATCATCTGCGTCAGAGCTCAATAGAAATCACATGTGACTTAAGGTTGTGGATAGATATGACTAATCGACGCCACACGGGGTGACTTTAAAAAGAAGATGGACACCCAACGAACATCCTCTATGGTGAATTGAAGATGGGTCGAAGATGTCGAGGCCGTCCTCTACAACGATATAAAGATGTCTGCAAGCGGGACATGAACTATACAGGTACTAAGGTGAATTTATGGGAACAGAGTGCCATGGGGCATGTTGTGTGAAGAGGGCACACAAAGAAGGAAATGAGAATGAGGAAAGCAATGATTGCCGAAAGGATCAGGGCTTAGATAAATCACACTAAACACAAATGTTGACAATAAAGGTCCTGAAATCCCATGCTATAATTGTGGAAGACTTCTTAACGTGTGCGGGTCTGGTTAGTCACACTCGCATAGCAATGGGCTGTGAGCCCCATTCCTTCTTATAGTACAGTATAACACTATCGTCTGGAATAAGGGAAAGGTGCTAGTCTAGTTGGAAGAACAGACGAGGACGATGGTCGTTCTGATAGTGTAAGGACGCTGATGATCTCTCTTGCTAATGACATGTTTCGCTTTGATGCTCCACGAAACATATCGAAACAACCATATGTTTTTTTTTTTTTTCAATATAAGGCTTTAGTGCCATCGCTCTGTAATGCGAAAACAACTTCAGTGATATCTATTTTCTGAATTGCAGCTCATTCTCCCTGAGGTGTGTCTATTTTCCTAATATATTCATCACAATTCTCCATCTCATCCGATCGGCAGTGTAATTTTATGTTTCCACCTTGATGTACAGTGTATTATTCTCTTGTATTAGCTGCTTAGTGGTTCTATTACGGTATGGCTAACATGGATGATGCGTTGCTTCTAGTGCTTTCTTTTAGTGTACTCACTTCTTACATCATGTCTCTCTGGTAACATGTATCTCTGGCATATGAAATAATATAATGCTCGATTATGGTCTCTGTAGTGTCATGCCTCGTGTCGTGACTACTCTATAGTATCTTGGCTGTAAGGGGCCATTCTTCTGATCCCACTTTTCTTTCAGCAATGAACGTCAGTCTTGAAGGCGACAGTTCACTGAAGTAACTTGATCTGATTTGATGGTTATAAATCAGGCTGGTCACGTTCAACTAACGTCTTTCAAAAATGCATCCTTTGGTTATAATTATGACTATGTTTCTTGCTCTAAATCTATTGGCTAAACTGTGTTCTTGTGCCATATTCACCGGCTAACTGACCCTATCTGTTTATTGTGGCGTCCCTTCCTCCTGTTGTGGCCTCACTTCGCAAGCCCACCTATGCCCAGTTCCTCTTGTTTGACTTCTACTTGAATATGCATATATTAGGTCCAGTTCGTTAGATATTACACTGTAGTATTCAGTCCCTCTTATCGTCTGTCCATATGTATGTTATTATTTGAAGTCCACATTCATGCGTTATGTCCTGCTGGGGGGTACCTCCATGGTTATCAATATCATTTTATTGAGTCCTGAGAATGGTCATGTCTGGAAATGTCTTCGGCTGTGAAGTCTTTAGTAGAGTTTTCGTCCTTATAAGGACTTGCGCCGTCTAGAGATACCATCAAAGGCCACCATGAAGCTCGTTAGATAACCTAATTACCAGGCCCCCCCCCCCCCCTCCCAACCCTTCCCCAAAGCGTTCTCCTGAAATGCTACCGTTATGAAACTTAAAATCAAAGAGTTTGATCCCATCCCCTATCCAGAGCTCTTAAGTTCACATCCTTCTTATGACTTAAAATACGTATAAAACATGTCATAACATCTATATAATATTCTTCTCTCATATCACCTGTTTTATGAATAATAAACCACGTTTTTGTTTTTTGCTGACGATCGGGTAATTGTTAGGATGGAAATTATTCAGATTCCACATTTTCAAAAATTTCAAATATCTAAAATCGTATTTCAGAAACTGCATTCAAAGTATTTCAAGACTTGACGCCGATGAAGGGCAGAACAGGACTAACTATGATGACGACGACGATGACGAAGAAGAAGAAACAAAAGAAGAAGAAGAAGAGGAAGAAGAAGAAGAAGAAGAAGAAAAAGAAGAAGAAGAAGAAGAAGAAGAAGAAGAAGAAGAAGAAGAAGAAGAAGAAGAAGAAGAAGAAGAAGAAGAAGAAGAAGAAGAAGAAGAAGAAGAAGAAGAAGAAGAAGAAGAAGAAGAAGAAGAAGAAGAAGAAAAAGAAGAAGAAGAAAAAGAAGAAGAAAAAGAAGAAGACGAAGAAGACGAAGAAGAAGAAACAGAAGAAAAAGAAGAAGACGAAGAAGAAAAAGAAGAAGAAGAAGAACGAACGAACGAATGAACGAACGAACTTTATTTTCAAAGGGTTACAAATTAATCACGAAAGCCTGTCTTACATTCGGCCCTTCTAAACTCCCATTTTTCACACAGCAGTTGTATTTCATTAATAAAGCATGTTATGGTCATGAAGACGAAGAAGAAGATGAAGAAGAAGAAGAAGAAAAAGAAGAAGAAGAAGAAGAAGAAGAAGAAGAAGAAGAAGAAGCAGAAGAAGAAGAAGAAGAAGAAGAAGAAGAAGAAGAAGAAGAAGAAGAAGAAGAAGAGGAATATAAACAAAACAGAACCACAGACAAAATGTAAGGGTAGAGGAGGCAAGACCTAGTAAACACAACACAAAATGACAAAAAGGAAAATACTCAGACGTTAAAAACAAAGAAAAAGCATTCTTAAAGCGCTTGAAATAACAAAGACCTGTTCAAACTCCATAGGCTGGACATTGCTGGCATCTCCGGTATAGCTTACGTAGGCCGACTCTGCACAGACGAGGGCATCTCCATCGTGCAGAACTCCTTTGATGGTAATGTTGGCAACACGGCGGCTCATGAGCTAGGACACAGGTGAGAGAAACCATCTACTAGCCCTGGCTATTACTCAATCACCCGTAGAGACTGTTTTGTATCGATTAGTGCCAAACCAATAATTATCATTTAATAATTTGCGCTCTTAGCTTGCTATCGGTCTGTTTGTCATAGTTTTGAAAAGTATTCTCTAAAACGAGATTTATCTGGATCCCGGAGACAACAGTCGTCATCAAGGCGGGTCAGAATGTGAGACGACAATTAACAAATTGAGGGGGTCTCAGTGGCGAAGTGGTCAAACCGTTTGTTTTCCAAGCGCTCTGAAGGTCGTTGTTTCCTTTCACGGCTGCAACGTTCAGTTCATGGTGCAGTTTTTACGAAGATCCCTGGAGATCGTCGCGAGGCCAGATGGTTTGTGCTTTATACGGCGCCCTCGGCAGGCGGCTAGCCTTTCTGCGGAGAGGGACCGAGCCATTTGGGACCATAACCGGTGGAATGAAGACCCTAAAAAAAAAAAAAAAACTGAAATTTTTGTGTTACAAACTTGGGATAAGGGAACTCATTAACATTACCAAGAACGTGGAGTTTACATCAAGGGTGTTTACATCAAGAAATGACGCATGCAGTTGTGCATTTTCCCCACCGCACTATGTCCCATAAACACACCCCATTACCTCCTCTACGCACATGTTTTACCAGCAACAAATAATTAGTTACTACGTTAAATTACATACATTACGTAACGACAAAAAATCAACAGGCCTGGGGTCAGTAACATATCTGCATTATGCTTGTCATGAAATCACATTTTCAGGGGTGATTAAGAACTGACATAGGATATAAAACGTGTCCAGTGTGACAACAATAGTGGATAAACCAATTCCTTGATAACTGCAACTTTGGCATCTTTTGCTGCCTTCGACTAGACCCATGATAGTCTCATGGATGGTTGAGACATCAGTCTCTCAAAGAGGCTGATACAATGTGACTGCAGAAGAAAGTGGCTCGGACGAAATAGAGAGATTGTAGGTCCGATTTCACAGTTCCAAAGACCAGGGTACGAATATTTCAATCTTCTGAGGAGAGCAGAGTGTATACTGACAGGAATTCCAATATTCAAATCGCTGATACTCCATATGGGTTCCAGGGCCAGAAATTGAGTCAATAAATGTTTTCCTCGTTCTTAACAAGCATGTGGCTAACATCGACTAATTTAGGATTTACTAAAGATCAGGATGTTTTCAGTGGAAAGGGGAATAAACAACAGCCAAGCTGTAAATCGCAACACAGCGTGCTAATCGCCTTTTTAAGGGTAACGTAGAAGAAGAAGAAGAATAACTAGGATGATGAGGAGGGGGAGAAGAAGAAACAGAAATATTTGATGGCAAAATCAGTGCCGTTGGAGTGCTACTAAATCTACTACAGCTGATTCGTACCCAGGTATTTTACGACTGTGAAATTGCTATACAACCCCTAAACCAGTGGTTCTCAAACTGGGTGCCGCGAGCGTATGCCAGGTGTGCCGCGGCAAAAATCAAGCATTTTTCAAAATATGCTTGAGATCAGCGAAGACAGCAGTTTAAAACAGAAATATCGTCAACGAAGACACTAAGAATTCTGGATACAGGTGTATTCAGAAAACAATGCAGTTGAAAAAGCTGCAGTGCATTCTCATGCTTACCTTTAAAAAAAATACAGCAGCAAACTTTCTGGATTAAGTGATTCGAGGGTCAAGTTAACTAAACTTCCGATAAACAAAAAGGAAATAATGAAACATTTAACTAAACAGTTTCATTCATAGCATAAAAGACACCTGAACATTAAATGTGCACTGCTTTTCTTCTTTACCAAACAGCTGTAAGGGTAATGTGTGGGGGTAAAGGGTTACGTTTTTTGCCCGACAAGGGTGCTGCGGCGAAAGAGCTTGAGAACTGCTGCCTCAAACCAAAGACACCGACTTTATTTTTGTTTAATGTATTGCTTGTTTGGAATTCTATGCATGCCTCTATGCTTATGAGCCCAACCTGCGTCACTTAAACAATGATCTAATGCACAGCCTCTCAGCGAAACATGACGAAGACACCAGCAACGGGTCTGACTGCACCTACGAAGACCAGTTCATTATGGCTCCATCTTTTAAAAAACCTGTTGCAGCCGGTAAAGAGGGACATCCCTGGCGGTTCTCCAGCTGTTCGATCACATCTTTTAAGACATTTTTGAGAGGGTAGGCCATCATTTTGTTTGTTCCAGACATTATGTCTTTACCTCTTGCATCAACACTATAATTATTACCATCTACATCATTACCACTATCTCGATCAACGACTCTTCCGGTCAAAATGGACGCTAGGCGGGCCACTGTTTGGAGCCGAGGCACATTTTTTGCTTCTGCCGGACGGTGGCCGATGCATTTTTGCTCCATTTGTAGACTGGGTATACTTTCATCGCCCAGCTTCTAAGTTAAATGCATGATGTGACACTGTGAGCTGCGGATTTCATTTGGAATTTTTTTCGACTGTGACCAACGTGGTGGTGTGAATTCTAGATTCAGAAAATGGCGCGATGCCTGTCTCGCAATTTTGGTTGTGCCAGTATGTGATTAAAATTGATCGCGTGGGCAACTGCAGATCTGTTGGTGACTTCTGCTACCATCAATGATGAACTAAATTCCTAATGTCAGACTGTTTGAGTTAGCACTTCGGACGTCTACCGTATGCTTTAATGCGAGTTTAATGCCGCTTCGCCATGGCGACTTTCCTAGCGATCCATAATGGGGTGAAATGCACCGCTTGACAAGTTCTGTTTTTGTGAACAGCATTCGGATTTTTTTTTAGTGGGAGAAGGGGGAAAAAAAAGGGGGGGGGGGTTGAATTTCATATTTGATGCTGTCTTGTTTAGAGCGTGGAATCGCGTGCAGGTCTTACTTTATGTGAGCATAACAGGTTTATGAAGAGGTCTTACCTTATGTGAGCATGACAAGTTTATAATGAGGTCTTACTTTAAGTGAGCATGACAGGTTTATAAGGAGGTCTTACCTTATGTGAGCATGACAAGTTTATAATGAGGTCTTACTTTAAGTGAGCATGACAGGTTTATAAGGAGGTCCTACCTTATGTGAGCATGACAAGTTTATAATGAGGTCTTACTTTAAGTGAGCATGACAGGTTTATAAGGAGGTCTTACCTTATGTGAGCATATATTCAGTTTCGTCCTTTTCAGGACGAAATGTGTTGTCATTTGAAGCCCTACTCTGGCTTTTGCCAGGGGCCGCAATTAAGGCAGGCCATACATATGGCCAAATGTCTGAACGCGGTTTCTGGGACCTCTCCACGGCGATCCTCATCCGCATGGTGGCACTTTGTGTCATCGGGTGTTTATCGCTTGTGTGATGTCCTGGTGGGGTAGAAAGTCAGTAAGTCAGTATGTGAGCATGACAGGTTTATAAGGAGGTCTTACCTTATGTGAGCATGACAGGTTTATAAGGAGGTCTTACTTTATGTGAGCATGACAGGTTTATAAGGAGGTCTTACTTTATGTGAGCATGACAGGTTTATAAGGAGGTCTTACCTTATGTGAGCATGACAGGTTGATAAGGAGGACTTACTTTATGTGAGCATGACAGGTTTATAAAGAGGTCTTACTTTATGTGAGCATTGCGGTTTATAAAGAGGTCTTACTTTATGTGAGCATGACAGGTTTATAAGGAGGTCTTACCTTATGTGAGCATGACAGGTTTATAAGGAGGTCTTACTTTATGTGAGCATGACAGGTTTATAAGGAGGTCTTACCTTATGTGAGCATGACAGGTTTATAAGGAGGTCTTACCTTATGTGAGCATGACAGGTTGATAAGGAGGACTTACTTTATGTGAGCATGACAGGTTTATAAAGAGGTCTTACTTTATGTGAGCATTGCGGTTTATAAAGAGGTCTTACTTTTTGTGAGCATGACAGGTTTATAAAGAGGTCTTACTTTATGTGAGCATTGCGGTTTATAAAGAGGTCTTACTTTTTGTGAGCATGACAAGTTTATAAGGAGGGCTTACTTTATGTGAGCATGACAGGTTTATAAAGAGGTCTTACTTTATGTGAGCATGACAGGTTGATAAAGAGGTCTTACCTTATGTGAGCATGACAAGTTTATAAGGAGGTCTTACTTTATGTGAGCATGACAAGTTTATAAGGAGGTCTTACTTTATGTGAGCATGACAGGTTTATAAAGAGGTCTTACTTTATGTGAGCATGACAGGTTTATAAAGAGGTCTTACTTTTTGTGAGCATTGCAGGTTTAAAATGAGGTCTTACTTTATGTGAGCATGACAGGTTTATAAGGAGTTCTTATTTAAGTGAGCATGACAAGTTAATAAGGATGTCTTACTTTATGTGAGCATGACAGGTTGATAAAGAGGTCTTATCTTATGTGAGCAAGACAGGTTTATATGGAGGTCTTACTTTATGTGAGAATGACAGGTTTATATGGAGGTCTTACTTTATGTGAGCATGACAGGTTTATAAAGAGGTCTTACTTTGTGTGAGCATGACAGGTTTATAAGGAGTTCTTATTTAAGTGAGCATGACAGGTTTAAATAGAGGTCTTAATTTATGTAAGCATGATAGGTTTAAATAGAGGTCTCACTTTATGTAAGCATGACAGGTTTATAGGGAGGTCTTACTTTATGTGAGCATGACAGGTTTAAATAGAGGTCTTACTTTATGTAAGCATGATAGGTTTAAATAGAGGTCTCACTTTATGTAAGCATGACAGGTTTATAGGGAGGTCTTACTTTATGTGAGCATGACAGGTTTATAAGGAGGTCTTACTTTATGTGAGCATGACAGGTTTATAAGGAGGTCTTACTTTATGTGAGCATGACAGGTTTATAAGGAGGTCTTATCTTATGTGAGCATGACAGGTTTATAAGGAGGTCTTACTTTATGTGAGCATGACATGTTTATAAGGAGGTCTTACTTTATGTGAGCATGACAGGTTTATAAGGAGGTCTTACTTTATGTGAGCATGACAGGTTTTTAAGTTAAACTGGAGTAATGGAGCATACTCAGTTCGAAGGAGGATTGCTACTTTTTCTCATAAGTTGGCTCAAGCCTTCCATGCCGATATTAAGTGTGAATCCGTGTTGCAATTAGATTGTTTAATGTTTTTGTGTTGTTGTGGTTTCTTTGCCAAAAGCGTCGATGAACATAGTGTCCAAATGTGGTGGTTGGGGGAAGGGGGCGATAATTGTTGAGTCTATTAAGTGATAAAGCTCTTTGTTCCGAGCTGTGCTAGAAAACAATGGCAGTTTATCCATTACTAAGGTGTAAGAGCTTCACGCATTCTTATGTCAGTTTTTATACTTGCATGTTGTGTCATAGTTTTTCTTGTAAAATTATTTATGATTTTTCTTGATTAGTTTTTGTTTTCCCTTCCTAATATCTGTGGTTTAGAAAATGATTCTGAAGGCTGTACAGTTTTTCAAACTAAGAGTTTTGTACTGTCTATGGGTGCTTCTCATTGTTCGGTGTGTTATTCGTAATCTCATAATGTGAACCTTTTATATGTTTCACAAGTTCGTTTTCGCAGCTTCTTGCTCCCCAATATGTTCCATACAGTTTTTGTGCTTTCATTGCAGCGAGTCTTTGTATACCTTTTAAATGGACTGGATTATTTCTTCCTAGCTTGGCTTCTATGTGAGTCTAGTGTCTATTAACTCACCCCACTCCTGCGCCCTCTCCCCACCCCCTCCCTTAAAATGAGTAGGTCCATGATATTTGTTGATTTTATAACATTATGAATATTAATTATTTCTGTGTATGGGTGAGAGAAAATATTATGTTCCAAGTTTTTATTAGTTTAGTTCTAAACTGATCTAGCAGCTTCCGCATGACGGTAGTTGGCAGTTCTGTCTCTGTTATCACAGAGTGTCGGACGGCGTTACAAAACCTATCATCCCATATTTTGCCAACCATTTCGAGCAGAGAAGTACATAGGGAAGGAGACATCATTACTTGAACTTCGACGAGGAAATACAGTTGGAAAACAGGTATGGCAGGCTAGACCAGAACCATAGGCTTGTTTGGCAGTTGGACTATAATCAAAGCTCTGACAGGCGGACAGACAGAACCCTGCACGTTTAATGCGGTAGTAGCTGCGGCATGCTTCATTCCAAGTATATTTGTGTTACTTTTGCCTTTGAGTAAACGAAGCCACACCTGACCTTTACAATACTGCCTAGTTTCGTGTGTGTGCTCTGTTAGAAGATGAATTTTATCGCTGGCCTTAACTCTTTGAGTCCCAACGAACGCATCATACGTTCGTAGATTCCTACCTAGAAGCCCAATGTACGCAAGATGCGCCGATTTTACGTCTCTCTTGACTACCCCTTGGGCCTGTGATGCTAAATCCCCTGGGACTCAAAGAGTTAACAGGCTGTGATTAATATGTCTGTCCAGAACACAAAATAACACTATCGTCTGGAAAGACGAAAAAGTTTAATGAAAGTTGTATACCAAAATTCTTTGCCAAGCTATGTACTTTCTTCACTGACGTTTGCAGCGGACAGGAGGCTGTTGTGTTTTTAGTGACCGTCTAATGAGCAAGCCATCGATGAGCACTGGTTCTATATATCACTGGTTGTATATAGCTCTCGTTCAGGTAGGCTGTTAGAGACGTGCTAGTGACTATATTGAGAAACGTCACTTAGGTAAATCCCAAAGAGTCTTGGCTCTGTTTCGCTGCTCTTAGAGAGAATCCCGAACTGTTTACCGACTAAACCGCTGAACAGACAATATAGCTTAAGATGCTGTCTATTTCAATTCTGTCAAATCGTTCAAAAAAGTCTCTTATTCAGTAATACATGTTGTGAGTAACTGCTTCTTGTAGAAGTTTCAGTTCAGGCATCCTTCTACTCATTGTCGAAGCATCGATATATTAAAACAAAACTAAATGACATATTCATTAATGGGAAGGGTGAATCTGATTGGTTATAACACACATTTTTTTAAATATTTAAATTTGAAAACTAGGCAATCATCGCAATTTTAATCGGCTACACTACATTGAGAATGGTACGAACAGTTTATGAAAATAGTCTCTCTCTAACTCTCTCTTTTCTTTCCCTCTCTCTCTCTTCTCTCTCTCTCTCTCTCTCTCTCTCTCTCTCTCTCTCTCTCTCTCTCTCTCTCTCTCTCTCTCTCTCTCTCTCTCTCTGCCGCGGTATTTTTGTTTCATGCAATGCTTCCCAGCTGCACTTGAGCGGCTGCTTTAGGAAACACTGGTCTAGATCTGTATACCAAACACGCCTCAAGGCACGAAAAATTGGGTCCTACAGAACGCTCTGATCCTGTAATTTGACCCTGGAAAAAGGGGGGGGGGGGGTGTGTCGTGTGGATATGATTCAAATATAACAAACACATCAAAAGGAGTCTGCGAGGCGAAGCGATAAAGCCATTTACCACACACTCTGGACGTCTTGGGTTCATTTCACTGCTGCGTTATTCGGGTCACAGTGCAGTTTTAACGGCGACCCTTTGGGATCGACACCAGAGCTAAGACATTTGCGCTTTGTGTGAAGCTGTCGATAGGCAGCTAGCCGTTCTGAGATCGAGTCATATGTGATAAAGTCGGATGCAAAGAAGTCGATCCCATTGGGCGTAACTTTAACATCAACGGATACAGACAAGAATCTTCGGTTTAGAACGTTTGTCTTTTCCTTTAGCGATCAACGTTAGCTATGCATCTACAGTACTAGAGCATGTGTCACATTCAACACCGGGTGTCGCGAACTCTCCACCAAAGATTAAAAAGTATAGCAACTAAATAGTAGTATCAACTGTAAGTTAGTAAAATTATAATTGTGTTACCAGGGTTTATAATAGAAGTAACGTTAAACAACTATACAACCAGTATACCACAGTCCAAATAACAATATTTTCAATAGCCTAGGCCAAAAGAAAAACTACAACAACACTATCAGAAATCATACACAGAGAAAACAATAGCAGCAGTCATTCTACAAGAGTAATAAAACAGTAACGTCAGTAACAGCAACTAAGATGTAACAATAAAAACAGTAACAGCAACGTACCACAACAATAGTCGCAACAATAACAACTACACTAACAGCATTCATAAAATAACACCGATAAAAACAATCATACCACTGAACTAGCAGCAACAACAACAGCGACCAGTCTCCTACAATGGGTAGAGCGGAATCAAGAAAAGATGCTTCTTATTATAGTCCATGACACGCGGTATTGGTAGTCATGTTTATCCGCAACCTTTTGTCTCACGTCTTCTTACAGTCCATGCCACATGGTGTTGATAGTCATGTTTAACTACAATCTTCTGTCTCATGTCCTCTTATCGTCAGTGCCGCGTGGTGTTGGTAGTCATGTTTATCTGCAACCTCTTGTCTCACGTCTTCTTATATGTAACCTTCTGTCTCACGTCTTCTTATCGTCAATGCCGCGTGGTGTTGGTAGTCATGTTTATCTGCAACCTCTTGTCTCACGTCTTCTTATATGTAACCTTCTGTCTTACGTCTTCTTATCGTCAATGCCGCGTGGTGTTGGTAGTCATGTTTATCTGCAACCTTTTGTCTCACGTCTTCTTATATGTAACCTTCTGTCTTACGTCTTCTTATCGTCAATGCCGCGTGGTGTTGGTAGTCATGTTTATCTGCAACCTTTTGTCTCACGTCTTCTTATATGTAACCTTCTGTCTCACGTCTTCTTATCGTCAATGCCGCGTGGTGTTGGTAGTCATATTTATCTGCAACCTTTTGTCTCACGTCTTCTTATATGTAACCTTCTGTCTTACGTCTTCTTATCGTCAATGCCGCGTGGTGTTGGTAGTCATGTTTATCTGCAACCTTTTATCTCACGTCTTCTTATATGTAACCTTCTGTCTCACGTCTTCTTATCGTCAATGCCGCGTGGTGTTGGTAGTCATGTTTATCTGCAACCTTTTGTCTCACGTCTTCTTATAGTCCACGCCACATGGTGTTGGTAGTCATGTTTATCCGCAACCTTTTGTCTCACGTCTTCTTATAGTCCACGCCACATGGTGTTGGTAGTCATGTTTATCCGCAACCTTTTGTCTCACATCTTCTTATAGTCCATTCCACGCGGTGTTGGTAGTCATGGTTATCTGCAACCTTTTGTCTCACGTCTTCTTATAGTCCACGCCACATGGTGTTGGTAGTCATGGTTATCTGCAACCTTTTGTCTCACATCTTCTTATAGTCCACGCCACATGGTGTTGGTAGTCATGGTTATCTGCAACCTTTTGTCTCACATCTTCTTATAGTCCACGCCACATGGTGTTGGTAGTCATGGTTATCTGCAACCTTTTGTCTCACGTCTTCTTATAGTCCACGCCACATGGTGTTGGTAGTCATAGTTATCTGCAACCTTTTGTCTCACGTCTTCGTATAGTCCATGCCACATGGTGTTGGTAGTCGTGTTTATCTGCAACCTTCTGTCTCATGTCCTTTTATCGTTAGTGCCGCGTGGTATTGGTAGTCATGTTTATCTGCAACCTTTTGTCTCACGTCTTCTTATAGTCCATGCCGCGTGGTGTTGGTAGTCATGTTTATCTGCAACCTTCTGTCTCATGACTTTTTTATAGTCTTTGCTATGTTGATAGTTATGTCGTCCACAACTTTCATTTATTTATAACAGGGACTTTCTTCCATGTCATGATGTCAAACTGCTCAATGTCTTCTCTTTTGGTCTTTCTCTGTCTCTTTTCTTCTCCAACTTTCCCACTGTTATGATGCACTCCAGTTGACGCCTTTTCCTTACATGACTAAAGAATATGGACTGTCTTCATCTGATGTGGGCAATCAACTATCTACATGAGTCAGTTTCTTCCAAGATATATCACTACTCTTTTTAGATGTCTAGGGCTTTCACGCCATATATGTGTAATGTAATCCGTCCCCATTGTTTTCAAAAACGTTTTCACTACACGTCTAAATGTCCATGATATGCTTCCGTATATGATGCTCATTGCTAATAAACCAAATATAAAGTCTGAAAAAAAAAGCTTATGAAAAGTTATAATTGACCAGAAAATGCACTTACCACTGAGCCAGCCTGCTAGATATCACTAATCCATAGTACTAAAGCTTAGTCGGGGTTTCAGCTTCATTCAAATCGGGTCATCCCATACTTGCTCTGGTGTTAGTGGAAGTGAAATGAAATGTCTCCTCACTGTCCAATGTGAAAATATGGTAAACAAATAATTAATCCCGGCACAATTAAGAAATATAAGCACGCAGTAAATGCATTAGGCAGCTGCTAGAGGCACCAAAGCCAATAGTCATCACCAAAATTGCGGTTTGCAGTTGATGGAATTAGTCAGTCACAATAAATTGGCTATACACACGTACACTTCTTGCATAAGGTATTTCCCCAGCCAAAACTTAATCCAGCTACCGACCTTAGATAAATACCACGACTCAACCACTGCACAAAAGACATACATTCTACATGAAAAATACAGCTCACAGTGCTGTACCAAGTAGTTAATTCAGTGGTTTAGGAAGCGAAACCGTTGACGTTCGTCCATATGTGAAAACTACATTAGCAAAGTACTGTTACAAACAACAATAACCTCCAAGCTAAACATTTTGCCATGCCTAGTTCTCTAATTTGACCGGAAGTCATGGTACTTTATTGACCTAATACCACTAATATGCCAGTTCTTGACAAAGTGTTTATCACTAAATCTATTTTTCTTCAGGTTGAATGTGTGCCATAGCGCTTCAGACACTATCATTTTTCAATGCCATTTAAGTAACATCCCAAGAATTATTATTATTACTATTCTTCTTCTTCTTCTTCTTCTTTTTCTTCTTCTTCTTCTTCTTCTTCTTCTTCTTCTTCTTCTTCTTCTTCTTCTTCTTCTTCTTCTTCTTCTTCTTCTTCTTCTTCTTCTTCTTCTTCTTCTTCTTCTTCTTCTTTTGTTGCCTCTCCTCTGCTCCTCCTTATCCTCCTCCTCATTTCAACACATCTGTTGATATTGTCCTCCTCCTTGCATTGTTTTCTAGGTACTGCTCTTCTGCCTACGACATTTCGCTCCAGTGTAGGTTTTCCAAACAGTGTAACGTCTTTTAATGTGGCTGAAATATGACCCGGTCTTACCCGAGTAGACATAGACGGGCAAATATGTACAATAAGTCTTACATAAGAAACCTAGACAGACAAGGATGTACATTAAGTTTTACCTGTGCAGACCTGACAGACAAGGATGTACACTAAGTCTTACCTGGAAGACCTAGACAGACAAGGATGTACACTAAGTCTTACCTGAAAGACCTAGACAGACAAGGATGTACACTAAGTCCTACCTGGAAGACCTAGGCAGAAAAGGATGTATACTAAGTCTTTCCTGGAAGACCTAGACAGACAAGAATGTACACTAAGTCCTACCTGGAAGACCTAGGCAGACAAGGATATACACCAAGTCTTACCTGGGAGACCTAGACAGACAAGGATGTACACTAAGTCTTACCCGGACAGACCTAGACAGACAAGGATATATAGTTAGTCTTCCCGGGGCAGACCTAGATAGACAAGGATGTAGACATCTCCCACAGGAGATTAACTCCCTTCATGTTACAAATTAAAAACCATTCTTATCATTCGTCGTTTTCGCTATTTTACGACAGAGGTAGGAGAGACAAGCCTTAGAAGAGGCCGACAAATTCGTAAAGAAAGGAATGAACACACTATAGCTGTCTAGGTTGGTTTGGCGTTAAAAACACGCTTCTTTATATCGAGATTACGAGTTGGATCCGAGCTACTGTCAAAATGGCAGCAGACAGCCTGGCACTAGTTTCGACAGAGGTATCCATGCCCAGCCGGTAATGAAACAAAAGAAGACTACTGAACGTGAAATTTCCTAATAAAATGAAAAAAAAAAAAAAAAAAAATTACTGAAGCTGGTACCGTAACGTCCTGTAAAGGACACACACCTAACTTGTTCTCAAACCTCATTGTGGCAACGGCACACAGCTTTTGTAACACTACAAATGTATCTGTCCTATTCACAATTTATCAAGTGTAAACTATTTTCTATGCACCTTCATCAGCTTAAACAATCTGTTTTTATTAATTCGTACTCATAGTAAATAAATAACTTCACACAAAAATGTCCCTAAGTTGTAGTACGTGCCAAACTTTGAACGGTCCGTTGTTCGCAAGACCGTTGAGAAGAATGACTTTTTATGAGTAATTTATTCTGATTGGTTGAGAAAATCAATATTTTCGTCAGGTGTGCCAAACTGTCCAATGGTATTTGTGGTTGCTGTCGCTGACCAGAAGATTTTTTTTTTTATTTAAATAAAACATTCATGCAGGAAAACCGGTTACGAAACAAATCGCACAAGCCATTAAATTCTAATTCTAAAGGTTGCCCATAGAATAATTCAACTATTTTTATTATGGTCTCATCTTAGTATATCACGCAGCGGTACGAAATCAAGTTTGGCCTAGATTACAATTCTAAAGCATTGATATTTTGATGTTTGCATATTTCCTTTAGTCAAGGCAATAGGTACTATTGTGCTTACATAGACATTTTGAATCACAGTTCATTGCAAAACCAACTAAGGTCACTGATGTAGATCTTCTCTCAATGGAAAATAGCCTGAGCAGATTAGGTAGAGATTCTATTTTATGTATACAGAATTATGTGACGACTGGAAAGATCAACTGTAGAAAAGGGAGAGGCAGATTGAGTATCATTACGGATAGACTGCTACTGTGGCACGGGGGGTTATCATCGGTGCGACGGATCCAGGAGACAAGGGAACGACATCTGTGGATATGTGTGAACATCTACGCCAGACGGCAGGGCGCACGATGATGATACGCATTATCCTTCTCTCTCTCTCTCTCTCTCTCTCTCTCTCTCTCTCTCTCTCTCTCTCTCTCTCTCTCTCTCTCTCTCTCTCTCTGTCTACCTGCTCAGTAAACCCCGAAGGAAAGGTAACACCAGTCTGTCTGGAGCAACGCTTGCTGCAAAAATTTCCTTATCAGACAATTAGTGATCTCTGCCCGCCTGTAAAAGCTTCTTCCAATGCCAAACTGATAACTATCGCGATGTTGTGTGATTCCAATTCCTAGTCATAGGATTAGATTTATCTCCACCACAACTGTATTGTCTTGTCGTAACCTTTTCATCTCTTCTCTTCTTCATTGTTCACTGTCTATAAGCTCCGGCAGGAAATCCTGGTTGTTTGTCCATTTGGACTTTGGCTTTGTGTCAGTAACTTAGTTGTGTGTGTCCATCCATTTTACTAGCGTATTGGTGTGCGGTTGGTTGTTCCTTGCCGCTCGAGCAGGCACAAGCCGATTTTGAAGGAAACCCTCAATTAGTCGATTGATACGACATGCTTGTTGGAAAGGCATATTGTCTCTTGTTTGCAAAAAAATGGGGCCCCGGAACACACTCAGAACAATCTTTTGAGGATTTGAGATTTTTTTCCCATTACGATAGCAGCGCATGGTTAAAACAATGTAAGCTAACATACAATATATTGATTGACACTCATAGAAATAAGTAGAAAGATAGAAGGACACACTAGACAACATAAAAATCTAACTGTTCACCTCCAGATAGCGTGTGCACCTCGCTATGGAACAAGTGTACTAAGTACATGTTCAACAAAGCACACATGAGTGCAGATCAACGTATCAAATGTTCGTTTACTATATATATATATTTCTATGCCCCCCAAAGGTTCCCCCCCCCCCTTTTTTTTTTTTTTAAAACCCCTTTTTTTCTGTTTATTTATGTGAATGGATGCTTGCGTTAAGATAACTCTTCCACAAAATGAGCCTGAGTCTTCAGGACCATTGTTGCCATTGCCCTTATGTCTTTGATTGCCAGAAATACCTGTACACGCGAAGATACGTTTGGAAAGGATGTCCTGGCAGCAGGCGAGTCAGACCTCAGACCAGGTGAGGTGCTGACCAGAGATGACCAGTGTGGTCAGTATTTTCAGAATGATCTCAGTTACTTCTGCGGGGTAAGACTTTCATTATCATAGATGTGTTATTGGTGGTGTTTTGGTTATATCTGTGTTCTTGTTTGTTCTTGTTCATCATTGTCCTCGATATCATCATCCTTCTTATTCTTCTTAATTGCTCATGTTGTTGTTTTCTACTTCTTCTTCTTCTTCTTCTTCTTCTTCTTCTTCTTCTTCTTCTTCTTCTTCTCTTCTTCTTCTTCTTCTTCTTCTTCTTCTTCTTCTTCTTCTTCTTCTTCTTCTTCTTCTTCTTCTTCTTCTTCTTCTTCTTCTTCTTCTTCTTCTTCTTCTTCTTCTTCTTCTTCTTCTTCTTCTTCTTCTTCTTATTCTTATTCTTCTTCTTATTCTTATTCTTCTTCTTCTTCTTCTTCTTCTTTTCTTCTTCTTCTTCTTCTTCTTCTTCTTCTCTTCTTCTTCTTCTTCTTCTTCTTCTTCTTCTTCTTCTTCTTCTTCTTCTTCTTCTTCTTCTTCTTTCTTCTTCTTCTTCTTCTTCTTCTTCTTCTTCTTCTTCTTCTTCTTCTTCTTCTTCTTCTTCTTCTTCTTCTTCTTCTTCTTCTTCTTCTTCTTCTTCTTCTTCTTCTTCTTCTTCTTCTTCTTCTTCTTCTTCTTCTTCTTCTTCTTCTTCTTCTTCTTCTTCTTCTTCTTCTTCTTCTTCTTCTTCTTCTTCTTCTTTCTATTATTATTATTATTATTATTATTATTATTATTATTATTATTTTTTACTACTACAATTTCTACTACTACTACTACTACTACTACACTACTACTACTACTACTACTACTACTACTACTACTACTACTACTACTACTACTACTACTACTACTACTACTACTACTACTACTACTACTACTACTACTACTACTACTACTACTACTACTACTACTACTACTACTACTACTACTGCTGCTGCTGCTACTACTACTACTGCTACTACTACTACTACTACTACTACTACTACTACTACTACTACTACTACTACTACTACTTCTCCTCTTCCTACTTTTACTATTACTACGAGGACGAAGTTGATTACTTCTACTAAAAAGTTGTTGCATATTAGTTTAATCGTAAGGCTTATTTTAACTTGTGGCAGAAGATTTAACTTAATAAAGCGGAAAGACCAGAAGAGAAATTGCTTTAAATATCTAAAAATGCTAATAACATCATATTAAAATCAAACCATGATTTTCTACTCCTCACGACACGACACACGATGATAATAATGGAGATAATGATTACGATGATAGTAATGATAGTTATAATGATGATATGATATTGTTGATAATCGTAATTGTGATGATAATTGTTATAAAAAAGATGATGATGATGACGATGATGAGGGTAATGATGATGATGATGACAATAATAATAATGATGATGGTGATGATGGTGATGATAATAATGGTGCTACTGAAGATAATCATGATAATAATGCTGATAATGATGTTGCTTATGAACATAATCATGATAATGTTTCTTTCAGGACACACAAGAGTTACAAGGTGGAACAGACAAACTCTGTGGAGGCATGTACTGCAGCATTCCAAACTCGGAAGAATTCTGTCGGACCATCATCCCACAGGAGTTCACAAACTGTGGCAAGGACAAGGTCTGTAATGACAATCTTGTGTGTGTGTGTGTGGGTGTGTGTGTGTATGTGTAGTGTGCGTGTGTGTAGAGTGGGTGAGTGTGTGATGCGTGGGGTGAGTGTAGTGTGTGTGATATGTTGGTGTGTGTTGTGTGTAGTAAGTGTGTGTGGCGTGTATGCGTGGTGTTGCGTGAGTGTGTATGTGTATGTACGAGCAAGCGAATGTTGTGTGTGTGTGTGTGTGTGTGTTTGTGTGTGCGTTGTGTATGTGGGTGTGTTGTCGAGATGTTTTGGAGAGGTTTTCAGAAATCAGACTAAAAGGTTATTATTGTCAACAAAGATGAGGACACTATTGACTCAAATTATATAAAAACATTGTAGAGAAAGGTAAAAATAGTGGATTCTTTTTCAAAGCAAAGGAGAATGGAAGATGTTAAAAAGACGTCAGCCTCATATATGACGCTCCAACATATTCGTGAGAATGAGGCGAAAGCTGGAAAGTAGTACTATCCGTCGTACAGAGAATTCT
>CAJHNH020008575.1:80000-217500 GCA_905116865.2 Candidula unifasciata | reverse complement strand
ACAGACACACATACACAGACACACACACACACACAGACACACACACATACACAGACACACACACAGACACACATTCACAGACACACACACACATACACACATACACACACACACACATACACACATACACACACACATACACAGACACACATACACAGACACACATACACACATACACAGACACACAGACACACATACACACATACACACACATACACAGACATACACACAAACATACACACAAACAGACACACACACAGACACACACACAGACACACACACATACACACATATACACACACACACACATACACAGACACACATACACAGACACACATGCACAGATACACAGACACACACACAGACACACATACGCAGACACACAATTGAACGGAAATTTATTGTAAGTAAAGAATTGGAGATGACCTTGTTTTTAAACAACACTGGCGCAACAGACAAACGGTCTTACATCCCCCCACCGTTCCTGCCAATGGAGCACAGACTTTCAGCAAACTCGCTTTGTATCTTCCAATTCTTTGCTGTCGCATGCAGCTACACAAATGCCCAAAACCTTTTTTTTTAAAAATATTTTGTAGGGGCTTATCTTTTTACCATTCTTTACCAAGAGGCCGTTGACGGGTGGATCTGCCCTGTCTAATAGTTCAATAATCAAAGCAATCAAGATATATAAAATAACGAGGTAGACCAAGAAGACGGTGGACAGATAAAACACAGACAGTCCTACAAACACTTAGAGTCACTAACTGGAAGGACCGAACTAGTTACAGGATAAATGAAAGCTTGTGATATCTTCAGCAAAAACCCTCAGGGACTCGGGGTGCTTAAGAAGAAGAAAAACAAAACATAAAACCTTTCTCCTTCTCCTGTGGGTACTAAATAGAGCAACCACCAACTTACGTTCCCAGCCAAATTCGGCTGTTTTCGTGATTATCCAGGACTTGATCAGTTATCATCCCAGACAGTATTCCAGTTTCTCATGTGCATGTGGCTGCTTGGGGGTCAATCTCACCACAAACTTTTTTAAGGGTGGAGGGGGAGTGGCCGTTTTGCTGAATGGGGTATACTATATGATGTTATCTCAATATTTATAAAATATATCAGCACTCGGTATGTGTTGGTGTCAAAGCCTTTGTGTTTTACAGTAAAAAGCAGTATTACAGAGGTGTCTTTATCATTTTGAGCATTTGTATTGAGTCACTTAGAAAGCATGCGAGGGGTAAAGGTCTGTGTCTCTAGCCATGTTATTACTTTGGCCCACAACTTGCTAGTGCCAAACATTACTCTCCTCGCGACATGAACTAAAAAACCGCGAGTGTGTTACTGGTCGAACGAAGCCCTGGTCTACGGAGACAGCCGTTTTGTGTTTGAAAGGACATACACAATAAGGACAATTCAACCACAAAGCTATAATGAGAATAATCAGGAAGATATATGTGTCTTCTTCGTCTTCTGCGTTCACATAACATTGTGATGTGTTATTTCAGGAAATGAATAAATTGTGTGTGAAAAATAAATGTGCTGCAGAGCGCAATGTAGGTAAGTACGCTGTGTAGATGAACAATATCAAAGTATATTGTACTTTTTCTGTTGTTAAATCTTTCTTGCTGTTTTTCTCGTCTCTTGTTATTTTGATGTTGTCGTTTTTGTTCTCATTTTTCTTTATCACCGTCAACACCATTACCATCGTGATTACTATCATCAATGCCGTTGCCATCATTGTCGTCCTCACCATCGTCATCATCATTCTTCTTCTTCTTCTTCTTCTTCTTCTTCTTCTTCTTCTTCTTCTTCTTCTTCTTCTTCTTCTGCTTCTGCTACTCTACTACTGCTTCTTCTTTTGCCTCTGCTCCAGCTTCTGCGGCGATGTCGTCATTTGGTGCATGCTCATTTACTATATCGAGCACGATCTAACGCAAGGGGAATCTAAAGATGCAAGATTCTAGGTTTCAGATTAGGGATCATTTACATTTCAGACTGTTATCTTTCTATGTCCTTGTCACCTGCAGAGAGTATAATCTAAGTACAGTGCACACAGTACATATCAGCACATAAAATGTATCTGGAAATCACACACCTATAAATATTACTGAGGATAATTTTCAGTGCCTAAGTACTTGCTAGCCGCGCGAAAGCCGTGAGTTCAAATCGGCATTTCACCGTAGGGTTCCGGGCCCCATTGTGGGGGACACAAGAATATACCCACTGCCTCCATATCAAGCATGTCGTAAGAGTAGACTAATTGGGAGCTTCCTTCGCAGTCGGCGTGCAGCTGCCAGAGAAGCATGGAACCAATAATCTGCATGCAGTTAAGTCAGATTTGTTGAACGGATGTGCACGCAACACTCAGGTTCTGGAATAAGATTATAGCCCAGAGGTGGACACACAACCGAAGCTTTCTTCCCCAGTTTAGAACCTGTGTACGCGGAACAGAACAAGAAATCAAATTAGCGGCCGCATTTTATAGATAACCTGGACTAACGTTACGGGACCACTTTGTGGTGGGGGGGGGGGGGCATGGGGGTGTGGGAGGGGATATACTTACTGACACCTCACCAATAACAAACAAGCATGTCGTAAGAGTCAGCTAAGTATGGGATTTCCTTCGAAGTCGGAGTCCATTCTTCTTAGAGGCGAGAACCAAAATGCCGAAATTAAGCTTTTTTTTTTTAACCTCATGTTGTATGACGTTAGTAATCTTATCTGTCCACAACCTTCTGTTTCACGTACTAGCAGTCATTTATGGTCAGTATTGATATCTCCACCCCCTCCCGCCCGGATCTGCATGTGTTGGCTGCTGAAGATGGGGTCAGAACGCTTATTGGAATGTCCTGAAGGCAGTAATGTCGTTTCTTAACTGGTCAGCTTAGCTGAACTCAGCAGAACGTTTTATTTAATGCCAGTTAATCACAGAGCCTAGCATCTTCTCTCGTGTGCTTCCGACTTTCTCATGTCCACGAATACACACTAGACAACATGAACAAATAAAAACAAAAGCACTTACTGTACACAGTGCCACCATTCAGTGCCTTTCTTCAAGTAGATGAGATAATTGCACTTGCTGACATCCGCAATACCCGACTGAGTTGAATTTATGGAGAACGGGGATGTTGAACGTTCCAGTAAGCTGACAGTTGTTAACAATGTGGGAGTTGTTGACATATCTGTAATGGTTGATATTGGTGTAATGGTTGTCGCAGTTGTAGTGTCTGCCGTGGTTGACATCACTGTTATATTTTCGGCTGCTGTATTGAATACATTACTACTTGTAGTTTCTTCTGTGATGGGTGGTACATTTGCATCATCCCTGTTTCTGATCGCATCTGCCGATTTGGTCTGTTCTCTTGGTGTGAGTGCACCTTCCGTAGTTTGTATAGAGCTTCTTTTTGTGTTTGGAGTTGTGAATGTTGCTGTTTCCAGCACGGTAATTGAAGAAAGGGTTGTGACGGCTGTTGGTGATGATGTAGAACTAGATGAAGGACTTTCCATGTCGACGCATCGTCCTGTTACACACCACTATTAAAAAAAAAAAAAAAAAGAATATCATAAAGGTTGTCATTCAAATAAGTAATATTTGGGTACACTGACTGATAACATCACAAAGAACAAAGAATCTAAATGTAGAACAGATGAAGCAAAAACAACATTTAACAAAATGAAGAATATTAAATGCAATCCGGCTTTATCAGTTAAGACGAGAAAAAGAATTACGAAGAGCTATATCAGTTATATCCTGATATACAGAAGAAAATCAAGGACAGTTAACCGATTAGTTTTTTTAGAAATTTGTTTGGAAGTGACGGAGATCCGGTTTTAAAGATGAATGGTGAGAATACCCTGGACAGATAAAAAGAGTAATGCAGATATTTTGACATCATCGGCAATCGAGTCGTCCACTGGCTCGCCGGTAGACCACTTCATCACAGGTCTGGACAGTATTTGGATCTGTGTCCTTTGATCGCATCAACACTGTAAGAGTCCTTTTCAGGGTATTTGGTGGCGTGAAATTATAAGCCATTGTATATAGTGCACATAACCTAGCCACAATTATAACCTGAAGCTTCCCCTTCAGAGTGTTAGTTATGCGTGACGATTTTTAAATTAATTTTTTTCTAAACAGATGATGATGCTGATATTTTGAAAGAAACTCACTGACAGATAGAACTGACTGCCAACATTAAAAGGAGCAAATTCTTTGCTTATGAAAAGGAGAACATTGAAGTACATCGTGGGATTGGGGGTGGATGGGGAAGGGGGGGGGGGTGTGGAGTGAGAATTTGAAGAGGGAGACCGAAAGAGAAAACTCTGGACGGTTTGACTTCATGGAATTGAGGATCATCTGTATCAAAACTGATTAAAAGTATAGAAGGCAGAAGGTTATGGATAGACATGACTACCAACGAGACAAAGCATGGACTGTGAAAGATTATCTGTTTAAGAATGACTGAAAGTACACGAGATACAAGGTTGTGGGTAAACATGACTACCAACGAGACACAGCATGGACTATGGAAGATTGTGTCAGAATGACTGAAAGTACACTAGGCAGAAGGTTGTGGGTAAACATGATTACCAACGAGATACAGCATGGACTATGGAAGATTATCTCTGTCAGAATGACTGAAAGTACACGAGGCAGAAGGTTGTGGATAGACATGACTACCAACAAGATACAGCATGGACTTTGGAAGATTATCTGTGTCAGAATGACTGAACGTACTTGAGATACAATGTTGTGGAGAGACATGACTACCAACGAAACACGATGTGGACAGTGGAAGATTATTGGTGTCAGAACTGATTGAAAGTACACCATGAAGTTCATGGATAGACCTGCCTACCAAAGAGACACTGCATGGACTATGGAATGTCGTCTGTGCCAGAACTGATTAAAAGCAAACGAGACGGAAGTTTTTGGATAACATCATCTGTATCAAAACAATGACGTTGAAAAAAATAATAGTGGTGGAAGATAAATTAACTGTGAAAAAGTAAATGACGACGAAAGAGGATATAACGTGTTGGTTCCGGGGCCCCATTGTTGGGAACTAAAAGAACAGACCACTGCTACCTAACAAGCATGTCGTATAAGTCAACTAATTAGGGATGACTCATTAAAAGTTTAACAGGCGAGGAACCAAATGTGTGCATACAAAATATAAACGAGATCTATAAAGAGGATGTGCACTCAAAACGCAGGCTTTTGAACAAGACTAAAATTCAGAAGTGGATGAACATCAGAACTTTCTGCCAGAGCTCACAGTAGGTCTATGCAGAAGAAGAAGAAGAAGAAGAAGAAGAAGAAGAAGAAGAAGAAGAAGAAGAAGAAGAAGAAGAAGAAGAAGAAGAAGAAGAAGAAGAAGAAGAAGAAGAAGAAGAAGAAGAAGAAGAAGAAGAAGAAGAAGAAGAAGAAGAAAAAGAAGAAGAAGAAGAAGAAGAAGAAGAAGAAGAAGAAGAAGAAGAAGAAGAAGAAGAAGAAGAAGAAGAAGAAGAAGAAGAAGAAGAAGAAGAAGAAGAAGAAGAAGAAGAAGAAGAAAAAAAGAAGAAGAAGAAGAAGAAGGGGAGGAGGAGGTGGAGGAGGTGGGGAAGATGTAGTGGTGAACGATAAAATAAGCATGAACGATGAAATAACAGTTCTAAGAAAAAGAAAATCTTGCAAGACAATAGAGAGCTTTCACGGACAGCGGAAAAGCAAAGGATTAAATAATGAAGACTAAGAATAAAAAAAGCGATGAAAGATGAAATATCTTTTTTAGGTGAAATTAAGTTTTAAGATGAAACAACGGTGACACACAAAAAAAGCGTGATCAAAAGTGAAATAAAGGGTGGACAAACAAAGCAATGGAACAGTGTAGAAGTGAACTTACATCATTTTGGCCCTACGCGGGATCAGGTGCGCCACCGGGTTGGGGGGGGGGGGGGGGGTCGGAAGAGAATAGACCCACTGCCCCTAATAAACATGTCTTAAAACTCGTCTTCGATGTTGAAGTGCATCTATCTGAGAGCCAAGGAACCAGTAGTCTGCACACACAAAAATAAGATCTGTGAAACGGACGTGCACAAAAAACTGAAGTTTTGGAAAAACAACAAAGTACAGAAGTGAACGAACAACTACAACTTTCCACCAGAGTTTACAGCCCTGAACGTGAAGAATGAAGAAGGTGCTTTTGGCTGTAAGCAGATATGTCAATACCTAAATAACCACACTCAATGGTTGCTTCTGGGAGAGAACTAGTATAGAACCATACGAGGAGTTAAACAAACGGCGCCAACCCATTTATGAAAGAATACTAACAGAACAATTGTAACATGCGGCGGTACTGTGGATTAGAGGTCAGTGAATGCGTTTCACAATTTCTTGATCATCGTGTCATCGTCATGAAGCAGGTCCTTTGCAAAACGTCGCTCTCATCACAGTCTGCCTTAAACCTCAGTCTGACGCTATCTGTCCTGCCTCGTACACTTTCCGACCCAAAGTGTCAGGTATATCATGTTTCGGCCCCAGCCTTTCTGTCTTATTACCAGGCCTTCTACTACCCCCCCCCCCCCCCTCTCCCCCTTTCTTTCCAACCAGCCGTGGTAATTTATATGGCCACAAAATTTCAGTTTCTGAGACAAGATGCTGTTTACTATCCATTCTTTCTTGATGTTCAGATTTTTTTATGATGTCATCATTCCTTTCCGATCTGCTCTTATGGTTTCTGAGAATGTGGTTTAGCATTTCAGCTCAAAAGCCCAGTCTTTTGCCGCAAGGACTGTGAGACGGCGTCTGTGGCATAGGCGTTGCGAACCCGATTCTTAATGCTGGGGTGCAAGGTTCGATCCCAGCTGCAGGCCTTGCGCCTAGCGTTGGTTTCGACAGTGGTATCAAGAAGCCGACCGTCCAGGAAGCAATGGCAAACTACTGGGTGTAAACTTGCCTAGAAAAACCGCAACAGCCAAAAAATGCTGGGGTTGGTTCTGCAACGTCCTGTAAAGGAGACGCAACTAACTAAACTGTGAGACACTCCACGACTGACATTAGTATGTTGCCACAGGAAAGATGCCTGGCAATACATTTTTGACTTTTATTTCCTTATAGGGGCTAAACCATATACGTTTAACGCAGTTTAAACATTTTATCGCTATAGCGTTCCTCCTTGTAACATCTGTGAACCGTCTTCACTGCTGTTCATTGTGAAGACTAAATATTCAAAGTTTGAGACGATCACAGAGCACTATGGTTTGGTTTCCGTGATAGATGGTTAAATTAGTCTTTCTTTTTTAGCCTAGAGCTTCGCATAGGGCAGAGGACATAGCTCTCCATGTTCGCTGCCACCTGTTTTATGTCTTGGATGTTCATTAATCCCATTGATGAGACTTCCCTGACGATGGTTCTGCGTAGGGTCTCCCTTTGTCTTCCCCATTTTATTTGAGGGATTGATGGGATAGCTTGGTCTTATTCATTCTGAGTGCATCTCCGATGTTGGTGAATAGTTTTCTGTTGACAACAACAACATAAGCACATGCAAAACGTCGTTATCGTGGGCTGCTGACAGTAGTGCAAGAATCACACCCTCAAAGAGATTGGTATCCAAACATGTACTATTCCCAAAGACAACAATGGACGCACTGTAGCCAACCTTCATTGTGGAGGCGGAACATTGTTCTATCAATTGTACCTTGCCGGTCCCGCACGGAGTAAACTCCTGAGGAACTACAGTTTGACAAGCTCCCATCCAGTCACCAGGAATGCTGCAGTACATGCCACCACACAAACTGTTGAGTCCACCGTTCTGCATTTGTATTGACTGAAACAGATAAGATCGAAAAAAAAAAAAAAATTTAAGGGGGCAGTGGGGCTAGAAATTTGAAAACACAGGTACTATTTTTTTTTTTAATGAATGACCAACTAAATATCAAAATATCACGCTTTTAAGATGGAACAGTTCGTATAAAGGGGTTTTTAGTTGTTTGAATTCTTAATGCTCAAGATGAAATTAATAAAAATGAAATAATAATAGAGTTGTTCGAAGTGACGTAATAGAGAATAAATGAGAATATAAATATTAAAAGACGCTGTAGTAAATAAGAACGAGCGTCATAATGCCGAGGTGCTGCGTTCAATCCCAGCTTGCGGATAATATTTCTCTTGTGTTGGTTTCGACAGTTGTGCCGAGAGTTGATCGTTCAGTGAAAAACAGCCTCTACTAAAGGTCAAATCTGCGTAGAAAATCCACAACAGCCAAAAAAATACTGTAGTTGGTTCTGCGTCGTCCTGTAAAGGTTACGCAACTAACTGTAGTAAATAAGATGATGCGATCACAACGATTAAAAAAGTAAGCATAACTGTGGTGGTAGTGGTAATGACGGTTATGGTGATGACAGTGATGGTAGTGAGTGATAGAGGTGTTGGTAATGATGGTAATAATGATGATGATGATGACTGTGTTAACATGGTAGTGGTGACCGAGATGGTGATAGTTGTGGGTGTGATGGTGATGATGATGATGGTGGTGGTGGGGATGGTGATGATAGCGATAATAGGGCTGATAGTGATAGAAGTGGTGATAGCGATAATAGTGGTGATAGTGATAATAGTGGTAATAGTGATAATAGTGGTGATAGCGATAATAGTGGTGATAATGATAATAGTGGTAATAGTGATAATAGTGGTGATAGTGATAATAGTGGTGATAGTGATAATAGTGGTGATAGCGATAATAGTGGGTATAGCGAGAATTGTGGTGATAGAGAAAATAGTTTTAATAGCGACAATAGTGGTGATAGCGATAATAGTTATGATAGCGATAAACGTGGTGATAGTGATAGTAGTGTTTGTGGCGATAATAGAGGTGAAAGCGATAATAGTGGTGATAGCGATAATAGTGCTGATAGCGATAATAGTGGTGATACAGATAATAGTGATGACAGCGATAATAGTGGTGATAGTGATAACAGTGGTGAAATGTGATCATGCTGGTGGTAATGATGGTTGTGGTAACAATGGTGGTAATAGTGGTGGTGGTAATCGTGGAGATAACGGTGGTTTTGGCGATAGTGGTGGCGGTGGTTTCCGTGATGTTGGTGGCGATAACGGTGTTGTTGGCGATAGTGGTAGCGGTGGTTTCCCTGATAACGTTGTTGATGCTGGTGATAATTGTGGTGGTAGTTGTCATTCTGGTGGTGATGCTAGTGGTGGTCGGGATAACGATGGTGACACTGCTAGTGTTTGCGATAAGTTCAGATTAGACGTCACAGCGCTCGGAATATTTCCATAAGCAGGACGTCTTTATCTTCAGTAGCCAGCGAAGAGTTCTAGTTCCGATGCTGCCTGTAGCAGTTGGATTAGATCTCCCCTGAGTGCAGCGTATCGACCAGATCCAGTGACCATTCGTTGCTGCACAATTCTCACCGGACCACAACGATCTATTCAGGCCTACACATTAGTTTGGCTTCCTTTGGAGAAAAAAATCGTCACGTTCAACCAACATCCCCGAAGGGGAGCTTTAGGTTATAATTGTGTATGTGCGCCATATAAAAAGGCTTAGCATTGCATGCCTCTAAGTTGCCATGAAAAGGAATCTTGTAGTATTGTTGCGATCAAAAGAGACGGACCCAAATAATTTCTCGACCGGCGACGAAGTTGTCTAACGGCCAGCCAGTGGGTGACCACATTCTATTCTCGACTATTTTATGTTGAACATAAACCTTGCTCTCGAAAGCTCGTAATAAGGTTTCGTCTTTGTAGAAGACTATATACAATATAACATCTGACTTGAAAGAAACGAACACGCACAAATACAACAGAACGTTTCTACCGAAGTCTTTATCAACGGAGGACTACATGCAATACACAATGTGGCTGGAAAGTTCAGTTGATAAACATATTTTGTAAACAACCAAAGCCAATCTGAAACCAAGAAGCAGGAAGAGCCAACAAGAAAAATGATATCAGTGTGGACTAAATTACGAAACAAAATACCCAAGAAGGCATTTAATACTCTCCGATTTTCCCCGTACGGATTCTGGGGCCTTATTGTAGGGAAAACAAGACCAGACCCATCGCTTTACCAATAAGCATATCATAAAAGTCAACTAATTGGGAAGGAGGGCTTCAAATTTGGAGTGCATCTACCTAAGAGGTAATGAACCTACAGGCTGGTTACTATACACACACGTTGAATTCTTACATAAGGTATTTGACCAGCTCACACTTAAACCGGACACCGGCCATATTAAACAGAACGACACCACAGCTCACAAATAAAAGGCATTCCATAGGAAAAACCCCACTCACAGGGCTGAAACTACGCACCAAACTCAGTAGCCCAGGCAGCAAAACCGTAGACTACTGTCCTTATGTGGAAATTGCATTAGCAAAGTGCTGTTGGGAGCAAAAATAACTTCGAAGCCTAACATTCTGACAAACCTTTTCTCTATTTTGGCCGGAAGTCAAGTATATATCAAAACACTGCGTTGCGTACACAATGTTTTAAGGAATGTCCTAATAAACTACTATACTTACTTGACAAAATGAACTTCTAGAGTCCTGAAACGCCAGGACGCACTGTGCGTTTCTGAAGAGAACTTGTCCCGCTCTGTTGCTCTCACTGGGCATTGGAAGTTGATGAATCCTGGAAGTATGTTCTGGAAGAGTACATGTGACCCTGTGGAACAGACAGGAAACGTTCACATTAGAACTTCAGCTACATAAAATTATGCATGTTTGCTTTCAAAAGCCGTTGGCTAGATCACACGCTGGGAAAGCATGAAAACAATTTAACCAGAATGAATTTTCACTGGAACCCACAGCGCCATATGAATAGAGGCAGACAATAATTATTGAAGACACCAGTAACAGATCAAGCAGATGTAGCACTAGATGCGAAATGGATTAAAGAAATAGATTAATTTACTTATTAGGTTAAAAATTTCGATATTGAAGGAAATACAAACAATAATATCCAGACACGCATTGGTAGGGCATTGGCAGCCTTTGAAAGACCGACACAAACTTATAAAAGTTAGGTAAAAGTAAAGGTCCTTTTTCCATGCCTATATGCGTAAAGGGCATATAGGGGTTGACATATATTTTTATAAACCATTCGGCACAAGATAGGTGATGTGGTCAGCATCACGCCGGAGCCTTTACTCCCCGATACTGCACCTGGTACCCATTCAAGGCTTGGTCGACATTAGAGTCAAGATCATTTTTGAAAAAAGTCCGGCTCCGCCAGGGAGCGAACCCACCATCTTCTAATCCGCACCCGAGCGTCTAGCCGCTGCGTCACAGCGACTCCCGAAAAAAAAAAAAAAATATGTGGAACTCAAAATAGTATAGTTTAAAACCAATTACGTATTTTCAACTGTAATGTTTTTTCACCTGAAATACATGCTAGTGAAATTTAGAGAACCACTAAAGAAAGGACGAAAGTTTGGGTTCCAGGGTCGCAATGTTGGGAAAACAAGAATAAACACCCTGCATACTCAAAAAGCATGTCGTAAGAATCGACTAATTGGGAGCTTTCTTCGAAGTCGTAGTGCATCTGCCTGATAGACAGTGAATCAACAGTCTATATAAACAGGAAAGAAAACCACCAGAAGACTATTTTCAAAAACTGGATCAGTCATTGACATCCAAGGAATGCTTAAACGTTGACAGCAATAAGAACATTCAAAAACTAGATCAGTCATTGACATCCAAGGAATGCTTAAACGTTGACAGCAATAAGAACATTCAAAAACTAGATCAGTCATTGACATCCAAGGAATGCTTAAACGTTGACAGCAATAAGAACATTCAAAAACTAGATCAGTCATTGACATCCAAGGAATGCTTAAACGTTGACAGCAATAAGAACATTCACAAACTAGATCAGTCATTGACATCCAAGGAATGCTTAAACGTTGACAGCAATAAGAACATTCACAAACTAGATCAGTCATTGACATCCAAGGAATGCTTAAACGTTGACAGCAATAAGAACATTCAAAAACTAGATCAGTCATTGACATCCAAGGAATGCTTAAACGTTGACAGCAATAAGAACATTCACAAACTAGATCAGTCATTGACATCCAAGGAATGCTTAAACGTTGACAGCAATAAGAACATTCAAAAACTAGATCAGTCATTGACATCCAAGGAATGCTTAAACGTTGACAGCAATAAGAACATTCAAAAACTAGATCAGTCATTGACATCCAAGGAATGCTTAAACGTTGACAGCAATAAGAACATTCAAAAACTAGATCAGTCATTGACATCCAAGGAATGCTTAAACGTTGACAGCAATAAGAACATTCACAAACTAGATCAGTCATTGACATCCAAGGAATGCTTAAACGTTGACAGCAATAAGAACATTCAAAAACTAGATCAGTCATTGACATCCAAGGAATGCTTAAACGTTGACAGCAATAAGAACATTCAAAAACTAGATCAGTCATTGACATCCAAGGAATGCTTAAACGTTGACAGCAATAAGAACATTCAAAAACTAGATCAGTCATTGACATCCAAGGAATGCTTAAACGTTGACAGCAATAAGAACATTCACAAACTAGATCAGTCATTGACATCCAAGGAATGCTTAAACGTTGACAGCAATAAGAACATTCAAAAACTAGATCAGTCATTGACATCCAAGGAATGCTTAAACGTTGACAGCAATAAGAACATTCAAAAACTAGATCAGTCATTGACATCCAAGGAATGCTTAAACGTTGACAGCAATAAGAACATTCAAAAACTAGATCAGTCATTGACATCCAAGGAATGCTTAAACGTTGACAGCAATAAGAACATTCAAAAACTAATACAGAAATTCATTTGCAGGACACGTAAACATATTTTAGTCTCTATAGATGAAGATATGATGAGAGAGAGAGAGAGAGAGAGAGAGAGAGAGAGAGAGAGAGAGAGAGAGAGAGAGAGAGAGAGACTGTAAGGTGATGAAAAGGAACTGAGAAAGGAGAATAATAAAGGAGAAAGAATTCAATTGCGTGAAACAACTTAAAATGCCCAAGACTGCTTAACTATCCCGTTACAATAGGGATATGACAAGGGATCACATATACAAGCTAAAAGACCCAAACTAGAGACCGCCTACGTCAGGATTTGAACCCAAGGCCTTCTGATCCATAGGCGAGCGTCTGGCCAAAGCACGACATCGTCTGCCTTAAGTGTATGTTTACATGTACATGTCTGTGTGTAAGCAAACACGTGTGTATGAATTCCCGCGTGGGCGTGTGCGCATGTGTGTACATATCCACACGAGCAGCCCCCTCCCCAACAGCCCTCACTAGGTACTAGAGTACCGCTCCAAGTCATTAGTTTTGGTGCAGTTAACATTTCTTAGCCAACATAATTGACATAAAGAAACCACAATTATAACCGTAGCTGGTCGCAGAAGGTTGAACGTGGTCGATTTTTTTTGCTGGGGGGTGGGGGGGGGGGTGGGTTCGTAAATGGATGGATGGATGGGAAATCTGCATGCAAATGAAAAATGATCTGTAAAACGGATGTGCGCAAAAATCAGGGTCTAGGACCGGACCAAAATCCAGAAGTGGATAAACAACCAGAATTTTCCGTCAGAGTTTGCAGCCGGTGAACGCGTAGAAGAATAATTACGTATGAAAATAGATGCTTGAGGAAAATGATAAACATAAAATGTAATGAACTGAAGCGGAGTAAAAAAAAAAAAAAGAGAGATGTCTGAGCAATCACTGGTAAAAGCAGTTTTAAGAGAAAGAAGATGGCTCTATATTAAACACATCTTGGGAAGAAACGAGCAGAGAATAGTCAAACAGGCACTCATCATCGTCATGTAGCAGGTCCTTTGCAGAACGTCGCTCTCATCACAGTCTGCCTGAAAGAAACTGTCTCTCGCCAATTCTCCCGCCTCATACACTTTCAGACTGAAGGAGTCACTTATATCCTGTGCCAATTTTCGTGTCGGTCGGCCCCTGTACCTCCTTCCTGGTACCATGCCTTCTGCTAAAAAAATTTCCAATCCGTTGTGGCTCTTCATGTGACCAAAATGTTTCAGCTTTCGAGAAAGGATGCTGTTTATTAGCCAATCTTCCTTGATGTTCAGATCTTTGAAGATGTCAATATTTCTCGTCTTCTTTGTCCAAGATATTCTGAGAATCTTTCGATATCATTTCAGCTCAAAAGCCCCTATTCTCTTTCTCAAGGACTGAGAGATAGTCCACGACTCGCATCCGTATGTAGCCACAGGGAAGATGCGTGCTCTCACAATTCTAATTTTTATCTCCTTGCTGGTGCTTAACCATAGACTTTTAAGACTGTTCAATCTTTGCATTGCTATGGCCATCCTCCTTTTAATTTCTGTCGAACAGTCTCCATTGTTTATTATAGAGCCTAGATATTCAAAGTTTGTGACATTTTCAATTTCCTTATCATTTATTGTTATTTTTGGGTGACACTCAGTTTTATCTGTGGACATTATTTTCGTTTTCTTTAAATTCAAGAATAGATTTTGATCTTCACTTTTATTTTGGCCAGACAATATTAAATTTTCTATTCCCTTTACGCTTTTCGAAATGAGAACTGTGTCATCTGCCTAGCGGAGTTCCGGAATAGGGTTGCCACCAATTTTGAGCGGATCATAACTGTCACAAGTCTGGTCATGTTTGACATTTGTTATTATATTTTCTGCATATATATTGAAGAGGTATGGTGAGAGAATGCACCCCTGCCGGCACTACAAATGGGAAATAACAAAATTGAGACAGATAGGCTGTCCAAAAGAACCAATACACAACGTTGATGACACAGGCCGAAGATGCTGGACTAGATTCCATCCGTGACATCGAAGTGATTGCACAGTTAGTTAGTTGGGATATGATCTTTGCACTCCGGACATATCCACAGGTGTTCAGATCCTTTCTTCAGTATAAACCCCAGCGTCCTGTGACTAATAGTGCCAGTTCTTTGTTGAGTGAGAAGTTTTTTTGTATGCCCGGTGTGATTGCTTATGATAGAACGGAATGTTCGAATAGACAACGAGCTACCTAGAGGCACACCAGGACTTGATTTTTTTCGTCCACATCCGTTTGATAGATATGGCTTATTTGAAAGCAGACTGTTGGTTTCTCACCTGTCTTGTAGATGCACTGAGATTGCGAAAAGAAACACCCCTACTTTGTTGACGTTTACCATATGCTAGTCAGAGAACTGTTGTCTCCCCCTCCCCCCGTCCCTCCCTTCTCGCCCACTAGGCCCCAAAACCCACTGAGGGAGTAGCAGTATATGAAACTATGAAATCTAGTAAGGTCTACAAATATAACTGTAAGATTTGTTCTGTTTTTGAGCTTATTCCTTAATTCTTATAAAACGGGACAATAGACGTTTTTCCCTCCCTGGAGTATCGCCAAGACGGACAGGACACATCTATAAAAAGGTACAGTCCCGGTAAAAACGTATCGATTGGTCACCTTCACTATTCAGATGAATACGCCAGTATTCTTTTACATAGAAGATAGTAAAACTCACTCATCCAGGAATGCCTTGATGGACTTGATGGAGCAGGGTGAAAATCTCCAGGGGTTTCCCTCGTTGCCAGCAGCAACAGGGGAAGTAAACACGGTGGACATGATATATTGGTCCTTGTCCGAGCAGGCGTTTGGTCCTGTGGTGCTGACGTCATGCACTGCTGACAGACTGGGGATGAGAAGGATATAGATAACATCAAGGTTGGTTATGCCCTTTTTTTGTGGTCAACAGTCGCCTCTTTTCGGGGACACCGGAACTTAGGACTCAGGCATTTTTAATCTTTTCGAATCCTGAATTATTTTTCTCTTTCTTCGCGTTCACCAGACGTACACTCTGGTGGAAAGTTCAGGTGGTTCGTCCACTTCTGAACTGCAGTCCTGCTCCAGAACCTGAGTGTTGCCGGTGCACCTGTTTTACAGATCTGATTCACTTGAATGCATACTGTTGGTTCCTTGCCTCTCAGGCAGATACACTCCGACTTCAAAGAAACCTGAAAAATGAAACAGTCATCATCGTCTTCATGGTCGTCGTCGTCAGCGAGGGGGAGGGGGTGAGTCCTTGTCTTTTACCACCAAGTCATGGGCGATGAAATTCAAGCTTGGAGCAAAGCTTTAAAAACTACCCCCAATACTGGACATTATGATCAATGCTCAGTCTATAAAAGCTTTAAAAACTATCCCCAACACTAGACATTATGATCAATGCTCAGTCTATAAAAGCTTTAAAAACTACCCCCAATACTAGAGATTATGATCAATGCTCAGTCTATGAAAGCATTAAAAACTAACCCCAATACTAGAGATTATGATCAATGCTCAGTCTATGAAAGCTTTAAAAACTACCCCCAATACTAGAGATTATGATCAATGCTCAGTCTATGAAAGCTTTAAAAACTACCCCCAATACTAGAGATTATGATCAATGCTCAGTCTATGAAAGCTTTAAAAACTACCCCCAATACTAGAGATTATGATCAATGCTCAGTCTATGAAAGCTTTAAAAACTACCCCCAATACTAGAGATTATGATCAATGCTCAGTCTATGAAAGCATTAAAAACTAACCCCAATACTAGAGATTATGATCAATGCTCAGTCTATGAAAGCTTTAAAAACTACCCCCAATACTAGAGATTATGATCAATACTCAGTCTATGAAAGCTTTAAAAACTACCCCCAATACTAGAGATTATGATCAATACTCAGTCTATGAAAGCTTTAAAAACTACCCCCAATACTAGAGATTATGATCAATGCTCAGTCTATGAAAGCTTTGAAAACTACCCCCAGTACTAGAGATTATGATCAATGCTCAGTCTATGAAAGCTTTAAAAACTACCCCCAATACTAGAGATTATGATCAATGCTCAGTCTATGAAAGCTTTAAAAACTACCCCCAGTACTAGAGATTATGATCAATGCTCAGTCTATGAAAGCTTTAAAAACTACCCCCAATACTAGAGATTATGATCAATGCTCAGTCTATGAAAGCTTTAAAAACTACCCCCAATACTAGAGATTATGATCAATGCTCAGTCTATGAAAGCTTTAAAAACTACCCCCAGTACTAGACAATATCTATATCAATGCTCAGTCTAGTCTTTTTACTTACCTGTGTCCAAGCTCATGTGCGGCTACGCCACCTAGCGAGCCAGTAAAACTGTCCTCACAAATGGACATACTCAACTCCGTGCACATGCGGCTACTGATGGCTATTCCTGAAGATCCCATGATGTCATATCTGAAAGAGAAACTTTGACTTTAGAATTCTTGCATATAATAAGCAAAGGCGATTGAAGACTATTGAGAAAACACTTCTACATGGCACATTTGAAAGGTGTTTTTTTTTTTTTATTTAACGGACATTACTAGGGATAGTCGCTAGAGTTTCTGAATTCATGCTTTGTGCGCCACTCGCAGGAGACACCCGAGCTATATCAAATAACCCAGTACAGTGCAGTCGATCCTCTTGACCTCAGCATTGACGTATATTTACAACACAACTAACTGGGAAATATTCCCACATGTCTTTACCACATGTAGGCAGTAGTCAGTCTCTAGGGAACATGAAGCTGTCCTGCTGGTTTAAGAACACGACTGCTATGACTGTAAAGCCGAATGCAGTCTGCTATGACTGTAAAGCCGAATGCAGTCTGATCCTTACTCTTTGCACGAAACCTTGACAAACTGAACATATCGTCATCTGATTTCGTACGAACGTAAATTGTCGTTGTCTATAAAACATCTCAGCCGCTTCCAAATGTTTTTAAACCAATAGTCCAGCTCTCAACAATTCATATCTGTATAGCAGGACAGGATTGATACATCTCTTGGGCATTCTCTTTCTTTTCTCAGTTGGGGGCAAAATGATTGCATAGAATAGTCTTCATTTTGTAAAATGATACCTTTCAAGTCTCATAAAGAATGTTCTTAACACAATTATTTAATACAGTAAAGAAAATGACTCTTACTTATAAGACTTAAGTAAGTAAGTTGTACCCACCAGTACATCACACAGAGCGATGAACACCTAGTGACACAAAGTGCCACCATGCGGATGAGGATCACCCGTGGAGAGGTCCCAGAAACCGCGTTCAGCCATTAGACCATATTAATGGTCGGGCTATATTGCAGCCACTGGCAAGAGCCAGGGTGGGGCTTAAAAATAACTAAAAATTGCATCTAACAAGAAGATAAATGGAATGATAAGATGTCTGACTGACGGACTTTCTACCCCACCAGGACATCACACAAGCGATAAACACCCGATGACACAATATGCCACCATGGGGATGAGGATCGCCGTGGAGAGGTCCCAGAAACCGCGTTCAGGCAATTGGCCATATTTATGGCCTGTCTATATTGCGGCCCCTAGCAAAAGCCAGGGTGGGGCTTCAAATAACAACAAATTTTGTCCTAAAAAGGACAAAACTGGGTTATACTTATTTATTACACCAAAATGACTATCTGACTTTCTACCCCACCAGGACATCATACAAGCGATAAACACCCGATGACACAAAGTGCCACCATGCGGATGAGGATCGCCGTGGAGAGGTCCCAGAAACCACGTTCAGACAATTGTCCATATTTATGGCGTGCCTATATTGCGGCCCTTGGCAAAAGCCAGAGTGGGGCTTCAAACAACAAAAAATGTCGTCCTAAAAAAGGATGAAATCAGATATATGATAATCACAATAATTTTTAAATTGTGATAAGATGTCACTGAGTTAGGCTCATCTATACTATAAATCACAAATAAGCTCTTTCTGCTTTCGGTGTGTTTATTTTCACTGAAGGGTCAACTACTCCAAAACTATGACCAATAAACGGGTTAAATTTGCCTTTATAACTGGAATTTTTAATTTAAGTCACATGGCAGTATAGGTTATTGTGCATTTCCTTTTTATTTTATTGCGAGAATCAGTCATAGTAAACATTCGCTGGAGTTATGTCCCTTTGAATATTTTCCTATCATTTCTCTTGAAAAAGAAATTTAAAGAAAAATTAAATAACACCATTATCTTCCGGGAAACCCAATATCTCTATGTGAGTCTCCCAAAATGTCAGTTACTGGTGTTAATATTACAAGGGAGCCGTGGGTGCACTTAGCATAAATGACTAAAGATACGGCAGCGGTGGAGACAAAGATAATGTGAGTGAGTGAGTGACTGTCTACCCCACTAGGACATCACACAAGCGATAAACACCCGATGAAACAACGTGCCACCATGTGGATGAGGATCACCGTGGAGAGGTCCCAGAAACCGCGTTCAGACATTTGGCCATTTTTATGGCCTGCCTATATTGCGGCCCCTGGCAAAAGCCAGAGTGGGGCTTCAAATAACAAAAAATTACGTCCTGAAAAGGACGTAAGGGCTCTTTATGCCTCCTCATAATCATAAAGATAATGTAGAAGACGGGATATTAAATACAGGTATTCAGTTAGACCCCTATTTCCACTAGACCTACATACAGGAGAGCTGCCCAGCGAAGCCCAATGACTGAACCTAATATATTTATAAATCAAATCGGCATTAGGCTGATGTTGTGGTCAGCATCGCACAGGCCTTCTTCACTTTCCAGGATATTGTCAGGCCCCAATCTGAGACTTTGTCAACCTTGCTGCCAATGTATATTTGAAGGGGGAAAAAAATCACCCTCTATGTACTCGTAGACTGGAACTTTAGACCTTCAGGCCGGCAAACGAGCGTCAAGCCTCAACGCTACCACAGCTGAAGATGTAATAAATATTACTTAAAACAAGTTTTGGTTACCCGGTCATCAGCATATAGTGGTCACTGGGTGGGATGTCCGGCTGTTTTGGATACCATTTACCGAAAGCGTTGATACCATCAGTTCCTCTCAGGACGCCGTTGGCATTGACCAAGGTGGAGATAAATGAGGCGTCCCTGGGGTTCTGAAAGATTCCACGTGAAAGAAAACAATGCAAACAACTGCAGTGACCAATGTTTGTCGGCGTCTGTGTCCTGAGGATTGTAAACACGGGCGAGGGGTGGGGCTTAGACCCCTAGGAAAGTTGTCAAGGCTACATGCGTTGCCTCCCTTGTTCCAAAGAAATTGTTTGCTAATACGTTTCATAATATTTTAGTGTAGACAGACCGCCCCTAGGGTATATACTTGCCGTGTAGTGTAGACAGAGGCCCCTATGGTATAGACTTGCCGTGTAGTGTAGACAGACTGCCCCAACGGTATAGACTTGCTGTGTCTGTAGTGTAGACTGACTGCCCCTACGGTATAGACTTGCTGTGTCTGTGGTGTAGACTGACTGCCCCTACGGTATAGACTTGCCGTGTAGTGTACACAGACTGCTCCTACGGTATAGACTTCCCGTGTAGTGTACACAGACTGCCCCTAGGGTATAGACTTCCCGTGTAGTGTACACAGACTGCCCCTAGGGTATAGACTTGCCGTGTAATGTAGACAGACTGCCCCTAGGGTATAGACTTCCCGTGTAGTGTACACAGACTGCCCCTAGGGTATAGACTTGCCGTGTAATGTAGACAGACTGCCCCTAGGGTATAGACTTCCCGTGTAGTGTACACAGACTGCCCCTAGGGTATAGACTTCCCGTGTAGTGTACACAGACTGCCCCTAGGGTATTGACTTGCCGTGTAATGTAGACAGACTGCCCCTAGGGTATAGACTTGCCGTGTAGTGTAAGCAGACTGCCCCTAGGGTATAGACTTCCCGTGTAGTATAGACAGACCGCCCCTAGGGTATAGACTTGCTGTGTAGTGTAGACAGACTGCCCCTATGGTGTAGACTTGCCGTGTATGGTAGACAGACTGCCCCTAGGGTATAGACTTGCCGTATAGTGTAGACAGAGGCCCCTATGTTATAGATTTTCCGTGTAGTGTAGACAGAGACCCCTATGGTATAGACTTGCCGTATAGTGTAGACAGAGGCCCCTATGGTATAGACTTGCCGTATAGTGTAGACAGAGGCCCCTATGGTATAGACTTGCCGTATAGTGTAGACAGAGGCCCCTATGGTATAGACTTGCCGTATAGTGTAGACTGAGGCCCCTATGGTATAGACTTGCCGTATAGTGTAGACAGAGGCCCTATGTTATAGATTTGCCGTGTAGTGTAGACAGAGGCCCCTATGGTATAGACTTGCCGTGTAGTGTAGACAGAGGCGACTATGGTAAAGACTTTCCGTGTAGTGTAGACGGACTGCCCCTATGGTACAGACTTGCCGTATAGTGTAGAAAGACTGCCCCTATTGTATAGACTAGCCATGTCATGTAGACTGCCCCTAGGGTATAGATTAGCCGTGTAGTGTGGGCAGAATGCCCCTATGGTATAGACTAGCTGTTTAGTGCAGACGGACTGCTCCTAGGGTATAGACTAGCCATGTAGTGTAGACAGACTGCCCCTAGTGTAGAGACTTGCACTGTGGTGTAGACAGACTGCCCCTAGGATATAGACTTGCCGTGTAGTGTAAACAGACTATAACAAGCGCAGGAATTTTCTCCGTATGTCAGACACACTCGTAAAGGGTAGAAAATTACAGTGAATGGTAGACAGACTGGCAGCACAAAGTTACAAAATTTTAGTGTAAAGTAGAGTTTAGAGTGACTGACACAACGGTACACATTTTAAGTATAGTGTACACTCACATGATGGTACATAGATCAAAATTTATATTGGCAGTGCTGAAAGAATAAGAAAAACATCAAAACTTACGTTATAATGCAGACAAACAGATACACATATTAAAACTCACATAGTGGCGAAGATAGAAAGACAGACATCAAAACGTATACTATAATCTATACATACAGTACGGAAGTCGTTGATACAAATAAAAAGATTCGCTTGTCAAACAGGTGTGGTCAGTGACCGAAAACTAACAACACACCGCCTAGGTTGTCTGTCTGAAAAAAATATTTATATACTTACAAACTAGTTTAGCTTGAATGAAACAAACATCAAAACTCACAGTGAGAATCTTGAGTACTGTAACCGTGATACTTATAGCGAAGTCAGGTTCTTTGATTGTCTGATAGCGAATGTTGATCTGAAAATATCCCAGAAGAACTGCTGTTGTATGGCATATTGAAAACCCTATCAGTGTCGAGGCGAACTTGCTACAGTAAATGTCAATATCATCATTATCCAAATCTGCTGTTATAAGTATCAAGGCATTCTGAGTCTAGTCCTCCATTCCGTTATAACCTTGCAATCCTTTCGATATCATGGATGGGATCTAGTCCAGCATCTTTGGCCTCTATCAACAACGTTCGTCTTATTGTTTCTCCTGTTCATCCCTGTTTCCCATTAAAGTGCCTGTTTAGTGGTTTTCTGTTCCCTTTTCTTCCTGATGTGCTCAGTATACTGCCATTTTGTTTGTTTGTCTTAAAACTTGTTGTCTGAATCTATTTTGAATTCATCCTATTAACAGTCACCAGTTTCCGTAGAAAATGTCGTCCATTTCTATATTTTATATTGTTAGTGTCACAAATTTTTTTTTTTTAAAGTAAATTCTTTAGTGGGTAAAACAGTGTTATGTTACTAGAAATCTAAGTCTTTATGACAGCGTTAGTGCTAATAAAAGATAACTCGTATTGTTAAAGTAATACACATAGTATAGAGTAATGTAGAATAGGTAAAAGTAATAATTCTAGTGACGGCAGATGTAGTAGTAATAGTAGCAATAGCTAGAGAACAAGATGCATACGCATGTCGTAATTTTAACAGACTGAAAGAATGCTGAGAAAGGTGAAGACAGGGATGCTTCAAGCAATGTGGCAAGCTTCACTGGGAAGGAAGGTCACAGGTAGTGAGCATACTTTGGATCTTTTCTCCAGGCAATGCCGGAGTAGTGGGTAATGAACAGGCAGACTTATTAGCTGGATCTGCACCACTAGGTGGTGAATTGATACATGACAATGCAGAGGTGGTCAAGGCCCTCTGGGAACAAGCAACGGAATTTGTAGAGAAATGAGGCACCTGGGTGTAACCAGTGGGTCTGGCCGGCTCCCCACACTTAGAGGAAAGGCAAGACGGACATATAACTAGATTGTGACCGGTACCCTCAGTATTGGAACTCTAAAGATGAGAACTGAACATGCATATGAATGCCCCGTGTGCAGTGATGTCAATTCTTGACTCAACTCAACTCACCTCAACTAGTAGCAATGGTAGTGATAGTCGATGTTGTAGTAATACCAGTGCGAGCAGCTGCAGTCGTAGGTATGGTATTGGTGGTGGCAGTATGCAATATTGTTGTTTGTGTTAATAGTATCAAAATCAGCGGTACAATAGTAATAGTAGTAGTGGTGATTGTGAAAGCGATGGTGGTGGTTGTAATGAAAGTGGAATTAGCAGCATAGTAATAAATCATCAGTAGCAACAGGAGCAGCCAAAGATATAGCCGTTTTAACAGAAGATAGATTTTGTTGCACTATTAGCCTTTATAGAAGTAGTAGTAAGTGGTGGTGGTGGTGTGGTGGTGGTGGTAGTAATAAACGTAGTGGTGGATATGGTGATGATGGTAGTGGTGGTTGCATTATTATTATTTTTCGTAGTTATTATTCGTAGTTGAAACGGCATGATAATCAGTAGAGGTAGTAGATGCAGTAGTAGTAGTAGCTGCAAAATTAGTTATAGCAGTATAAGTAGCAACTGTGGTGGTAGGATAAGTAATAGTAGCATTAGTAGCAGTAATAACAATAAACGGTAGCAGTGGCGGTAGTAGAAGTAGCGGTAGTATTTCCTAGAGAAGTAGTTTATTGTGTTTTGATCGTGTAGTAGTGATGTTAATAGTTAAAGTAGCTGTGGTGGTTATGGTGGTGGTGGCGGCGGCGGCAGTAGCAGTAGTCGTAGTATATTCGTTGCTGGTACTGTGTTAATAGTAGTAACATTTGTTGTCCTGTTTTGATCTTTTCTAGGGTCTTGTAGTAGTAGTTGTATTTTTAAGTAGTAGTGGTGATTAGCAATAGTAATAGTAGTAGCAGTAGTCGCAGCAGTAATTTTAGTAGCATAAGTAGTAGTAACAGCAGCAGCAGCAATTGTAGTAGCAGAAATAGTAACAACAGCAGCAGCAGCACGTGTAGTAAAACTCTAATCACCGATTCAGCTGTGAAAGTGTACCAAAGCCTCATCGCAGACAGGGCATTCTCTGCTCCCACATGGCGCCTCCACCTGCACACAAAGGAGGGTAAAACTGTATTAAATCGCCCATATTTGGTTTAATATTTACGCACATAGATCTAAATAAAGAAAGAACACTTTAACCTCTGTTTGTCGATAACCGTCTGTCCTATCAGTATGTCATTGTATTCAACAGTAAAACAGGATTTTTGCTTGACCAAAAGCAGCCTTTTTGTGTCTGTTTTGTTTTTTTACTAATCACAATTCACCGTCAGTAAATTGCCGTCTTCTGTCAAATTGTCCGCTGCTCAACTTTAGAAGCCGACAGTCACTAGAAACCAAAGACGCCGAAACATGGGGGCGTAGAAACCTTGAGCGCCCCCCTCCCCCACACCCATTCGTCATTGTCTTCAACAGTTTAAAAAAAAACGAGTTGCAATCCCTTTAGGGGATTTTTTGCATTAAAAAAACCAGCATTTTAGTGGCAGTTCTGTGGTTTTACTAAGCAAAATTTACCTTAAGTAATTTGCCATTTTTCTGTCAAATCGTCTGCAGCTCAGTTAAATATTGTGTGTCGAAATTATGAAGTGCGTTCGCAACGCCTCAACCCCAGAAGCCGACAGTCGCTATAAACCAAAGACGCTGAAACATGGAGGCAAACTTGAGCCCCCCCCCCCCCCCCCCCTTTTTCGATCACCCATTGGTCCCCGAAAAGTCTTCAACAGTGAAAAAAAACGAGTCTATAATAATATTATATAGTATTTGTTTATAGATGGCAGCCGCTGTGGTATAGCGTCTTCACTCTCGGCTGCCGATCTGAAGGTCGTGGGTTCAAATCGGCAAAGTCTACAGATTTTTTTAGAACCTCGCCTCCATTATCGACCCACTCTGACATGTATCAGGGAGAAGTTCTCCGAAGTGAAGGCGGTCGGTCTGATCACCACATCACCTACTGACAGTCGATTGGTCTGTAGTACAAAGGCCTATCACTATAGGCAATAAACCATGGCGGAGCTGGAAAAAGGTCGTTTATATATTTTAAATGTATTCAGTTACTTAGCCCTAGTCTTAGTCGAGGTTTCAACTTCACTGCAAACGGGTTTTCCCCATACTTGCTCTGTTCGTGAGCCAGTGAAAATCAAATCAAATATCCCTCAATGTCCCATATAAAAAACTGACGAACTGTTAATTCCGGTTAAATTCATAAATATGCGCACGTAGTAAATGCCTATGGCAGTTGCTAGCGGCGCAAAACCAACAGTTGCCACCAGAAATGCAGTTTGTCGTTGATGGAAGTAGCTGGACTCAATAAGTTAGCTATATACACGTACAATTATTACAAAAGGTATTTTACCAGCCCACAGGTAAACCGGCCACCGGCCATATTGAATACACTTGTCAACCACTGCATAAATGATAGGCATTCCACATGAAAAATACACCTGTTAGTGCTGAATCAAGAGGTAAACTCAATAGACCAGGGAGCGAAACCGTAGACTTCGGTCCAATTTTTGAGAGAGATATAACTTCTGCTCTTTACAAAGCATGTGCAAAAAAGCTATGAATTATGTAATTGGGGGAAGAGGGGTGTTCTTCTAAGTCGGTGTACTTCTGCCTGGGAGGCGGGGAACTAACAACACAGAAATAAGCCAGATCTGTAAAACAGATGTACATGCAAAACACAAGTTCCGGTACAAGACCAAAGTCTAGAAATGGAGAAACAACCAAAACTTTCCTTCAGAGTTTTCATCCGGTGAATGCTAAGTATGAAATCCAGTTAATTTTTCATTGTCAAATTCTCTCTTTTTCCCCTTCCTTAGTTAAAACTGTCCGGGAATTGGGGGGGGGGTGGGGGGGGGGGGGGGGGGGGGCTTTTACGGTAAGACATTTGTCAAGGCAGGGACACTGAAAACTGGCTCTGATTAGAAAGACGTTCTGCAAAGGACCAGTTACATGATGATTCTATTGTTGTTGTTGTTGGTGATGATTATAAATATGACTGTAATCACATACTTTGAATAGTCCTCATAGTCTGCAATAAAGGCGATTTCTATGACGTGTTGGGTAGTCCCCCTTTTGCGTCGTTTAACTTTTCTGTTTGTCCATGTACGGTGCAAACCACCGCCATTTTGCTTGACAGCTTGAGTATAAAGTTGTTCTGATTTGCCTGTAAATACAATTATAATTTTATGATGGGCGTTCATAAAATAATAGGATATGTAGACTGGTACAAAGACCAACGACTAGAGGCAGTCAGTGTTTACAGAGATCTGCGTGGCGAGGTGGTCAAGAGGATTGCCTCGACCTCTAGAGATCGTGGGTCCGTGTTATGAAAGCGTTGTTCACTTCACGAGTGAAATTTTTACAGAGGCCCTTGGGTATCATCAAAGGAGCTACGAAGTTCGTGCTTTGTTTGACTTTTCAGTAAGCGGCTGGCCGTTTTGCAGAGGGAGGCTGAACCACATGGGATGAAAACCAGAGCCAAACGATCCTCACATCTTTAAACTTTTAAATTTAACCCATATATTGATCACGGATTGGGAGGAGTTAACACATCGTTTCTAATAAATACACGAAATACATGAATGGTTTGTGATTTATAGCGTGAAAAAAAAAAACACACACACACACACTCACACACACGCACACAGGCGCACACACACAAAGACAAAAAAAAAGACAAAAATAAATATGAGTCCTGACAGGCCTTGTTGGGGTGTCGAGTGAGATATCAATAAGGTTCTGCTTCTTCTTCTGCTAGCTGCCTCAACCATAAACATATTCAACGGTTGTAGAGTCTCTCTAATATTTTCCCATTTTGTTCTTGGTTTACCGCTTGCTCTACATTCCGCTCCACTTAAAGTGTACTCTGTTTATGGTACAGCAATACTAGTTATCCTCTCTATGTGGGTCAGCCGTTATATTTGCCTTTTTTTTTTCTTTGCAGCTTTTCTGAAACCTCTCAATGTCAAAAATCAAATTGGATAATTCAGGTTCTTTAATAAGCTCAGGAAAATCAAAAACTAGGGTTCACCATGACATCTGGAAAAGTGAAGGTGAAGAGAGATAGCAAGAGACCAAGAAGAAGGATGTTAAGCAGTTGAGCATTATATCATAAAACACTACCCGTATCAAAAATAGCGTGCGCTATACGAGGTAGAGGGGGAAGTAAAGACGACCAGGCGTAATGCTGACCACATTGCCCACCCAGTGCGACGATAAGACTTGAAGTATACGCCAAACAGAAGTGTATGGACAGACGTGACGACCAGCCAGTGGCGATGCGTGCATGTAGCGACAGTGATCATTGCTTACACTTTCTGTTGAAAAGCGAAATTACATTATTTAATATTTATTATATGTTCGCCACTCGGGTTGCGTGTCGCCGAGCACATCACGTTTACTTGTCTTGTCTTGTCTTGTCTTGTCCGCAATTGCCTCACAGCGTAGTGGGGAGTCGCAGTTTTCTATCCTGGGCCAGGTGTGTCGCACGTGTTGTTGTTAGTCCGTGTTGCCTCAGGATCTCTGAGAGTGTTAAACACAGGGAAAACAACACTCATTGCAGGCTTACACCACTCACGTGGAAGCTGAACTGCACGAAAGCTAATAATTACTAGTACTTCAGTGCAAGCTGTGTAGGAAGACTCTTAACAGCGAAGCTACGAGGATACAAATATGACGTGATACCCTGACCGGTATAATCGTCTCCTGCTAACGCAAAGATCTCGTATAGCCACTGCTACCAACACCACATGACCTATTCAGAAACGATTGGCAGCAGAGAAGACAACACAAGGCTGACCAGTGTCACCTACCGTCTGTGTCCAGAAACACATCATTGATGAATGAAGTCGTTGTATTTTTCACATTCACTGGGGAAATCAGATGAAAGGACTCACTGCCCATTTGATCTTTTGCGTTGTGGAATTTGGTCAGAGGCTGCAGTGTCCACTCTTTGTTGTTGTGGAAAAACGATCCATCCTGAATTTAGGATAATTGATATTGTTATATAATAACATATTATTAAATATATGAGCGGTGATTCACAGTATATCCTAATCATATGTTTCTTCCAAAGATGTAGACGATCAGATACGTGGAGCATGGGAAATGCGGAAAGAGACACACTTGAGGAATTACCTTTGTTTGAAGTTTGAACAAAGGATCAACATCATGGCACACCCATAAGTGCTCCGTTCTTCTTCTAACTCAATTTGAGTCCGAAGAAGCTCAACACAGTGCACAGGCTCTGTAGCACCGGCGAGGATCCTGAAATCCATCGGGTAGATTTTTAACTCAAAAATTTGCAGCGCCGTTAGCCTACTCTTTTCGATTTCCAACTGCCAAGGGATTTTTTACGTGCGCGACAATGCACACGGGCGTCCGATCTCACTACCCAGAGACCAGGGGGAATTACTAGAAGTCCAGGTTCACGTGAAAATGTCCCTGTCTTTACCGGGGATTGACCCCGGAACCTCTAGCACTCGAGACGGGCACCATGCCTCAAGACCACGCAGCCCTCTCGGAAAAGGCTGAAGGCAAGCGGGGAAGAGACAGACAGTAGTCCAAGTGGCATGATAACATGAAAAGATGAACCAACGGCAATCTGAGAATGTGTACATTCTGGGCAAAAGACAGAGTATAATGGAAATCTTTTGAAGCTAAACTTCAGCCTGAAGACGTCAGCTGACTGAGTAATTATGGAAACTGAAACAGTCAACACTGTTTCAGAATCAGGGAATTTACTATGCGTTCATTTGTTCCTCTTTACACAGTACACCTTTCTTCTGGTCCATTGTTCACTTATGCTAAACCATTCTGTATAAGTTGTTTCTTTACCTGTTTTTGGTAGTTCGTCGTCATGATCATCTTCATCGTCTTCATCATTACGTCATCATCTTAATCATCATTATCATCACTGTCGCATGGACCCAAATATATTTGGCTCACCAGTTGCTGTGACCGTCTGAGCATCCCTCCCCCCCCCCCCACCCCCACTACTGCTGTCAGTCACATGAAATGTTGGCTGGTATGCGGTCTTTCCAGTCATCTAAATTCTGTGTCCAGTTCTTTCTCCGTCCTCCCCCACCCCCCCCGACCCCCCCCCCCTTTTCCCAACCCCTCTACAGACCCTTAAAATTCAATTAAACTAATTAAAAAATATGGTTAGGTACAAACACTGTAGGATAGACAACACCGAATTAATAACTACCTAGGAATGAAAGAGTTAAGAGGGAAATAACCGGCCTTTATCTCATTAATCACCTTCTCATCAATCATCATCTCGTTTTAAACCCCCTGTACCTCACACTGTCGAGGTGAGGTATCAGCAACAGCAAAGTGCCCTTTTATGTGCGGTTTATTCAGGTACAGGTGTCTTTGCTAATTCTTTACAGTTTTCCCATTATGGATTTAAACGCTTCTATGTGTTTATTAAAACTGGCGGAAGTTAGGGTTGGCAATCAGGCATTATGTAAACAAAAGGATTACGTTGTTAATATTAGACTTCCGTTGTGAACTGTACAGCTAAAAAGAGACAATTTTTTAATTTTTTTTTTTATTTCAGGTAAAAGGATTTATGTTTTATGTCTAATTGATATGTTGATGTCAGATCTCTGGCAGCGCACTTGATGACATTATTGAAATATGACGTGCAGTCGGTTTAGCTTGACCTTATTTTTTTACCGTTTTCCTGCTTCTTAGTTTTTTTTTTTTTTTTAGTGTCCTTTTTGCTTTATCATATTTTCCTAGCGGGTTTCTTACGAAGAGTGAAGTACAGTAGCAAGCTTAACTTTCAGTTGTTTGAAAAATTACAAAAAGCGTTAGTGTGTAATAAACAAATGAACCAACAGTCTGCATACAGTCAGATCTGTAATACGGATGTGCACGCAACACTCAGGTTCTGGAACAAGTATAAAGTCCACAGGTGAATGAAGAGCCAGAACTTTCCAACGGAGTTTACAGCCGCTGAACGCAAAGAAGAAAATAATTATTAGGAAGTTGTAATGCAGTAGTGCAATTGATTTAGACATCTTGGGTGAATGCCAGGAAAGAATTGTTGACACTGCTGGCACCTAATCAGGGACCTGATTCTAGAGAAAGAGATGGAACAGATGACACTAAAGACATTATACGTTCACCCGAATCTGCAATAACCAATGCCAGGCATCGACTGCTGGACCCATAACTGTTCACCCCAACTTGACAGCAGAACGGACTGAAAATGATGATGAAACTTTGAGGAATCAATAAGTACTGACAAATCCGACACATAGAATTTATTAGGTAAAGTATTGTTGCCTAAAACGTTAGGTTTAGATACTGGATCATGATCAACATCATGGCACCTAGGTGTAACCCATAAGTGCTCCTCTCTACCTTTTACTCAAGCCTGAGTCAGAAAGTATCAGCGCAGTACACGAACTCCCTGCGGGCTGCGTGGATTTTTATCGTGGTATGGGACGTCGCAGGTCGACCCAGCCTCAAATAGGTACCAGGATAGCTGCCCTAGGGAAGTAGAGACGGCCAGCGTAATGGTGACCACATTACTCACCGAGTGCCGATTGGTCTGTAAAAATATGGGTGCTCTTCCTAAATCAGTAAAAAGGGATTTGTCTACGGCCATGTTGAAAACACCGGTTCTCATCCGATCACAGGAGTTAAGCGCCAGCGAGTCGCCGTGGCCGAGCGGCTAGACGCTCGCCGCGGATCGGAAGGTCGTGGGTTCGCTCCCTGGCGGAGTCGGACTTTTAAAAAAAAAAGACCCTGGCTCCCAGGTCGACCCAGCCTTGAGTGGGTACCGGGTGCAGTCCCGGGAAAGTGAAGGCGGCCGGCGTGATACTGACCACATCACCCATCTTGTGCTGATTGGTCTATAAAATATAGGTCTAGCCCTATATGCCATATACGCTTTAAGGCGTGGAAAAGGGTCCTTCATTTTTTTACACGAACTCCGTAGCAGCTGCGAGGATCCTTAAATACTTTGGATCGAATTTTAATCCAAATGTTGCCATTTAGGCTACTCTTTTTCGATTTCTAACTGCCGAGGATTTTTTTTTATTACTTGGGCGATAATACACACTGGCATCCATTCTTACTAGAGACTAGAGGAAATCACTAGAAGTCTATCTAAAAAAAATCCTAGCTTCTACCGGGGCTTGAACCTGGAACCTCCAGCACTCGAGGCGGACGCTATGCCTTGAGATCCCCAAAAATGTAGTACAATCTACGTACCAATCTATAGTCACCATTGACTCTTTTGACGATCATGGCGGATCCAGCGGATGAATCTGTAAACACTGCAGAGTCCTGCGCATGAAAAAAAAAAGGTTAGTTGCGTATCCTTTACAGAACGTTGCAGAACCTACCCCAGCAGCCCCTGGCTGTTTTGTGGTTTCTCTAGGCAAATTAACGTCCAGTAGTTTGCCATTTCCCCCTGAGCGGTCGGTTCCCTGATACCAACGCAAGGCACATGGCCGCAGCTGGGATCGAACCCGGCACTCCGGCATTACGAAGGGCGCATGAAAAAGAACTGATATTTTGACAATGTAACCAATAGGACACTTCACGAATTTCTTTATGAAACATATAAAATGGTGCATGTGAAATAATTATCTAATTTATCTACTTTGCATAGACCAAATGACAGAGATATTATAATACATGGTCATAATTTGGTTCATATGATCAACAGGCAGTCACACGTGGTTGCGTCATTTTATACATACTGACAATAAATGGTCCCCCATTGTCACTGTATACAAATGACCAACAGCAAGTGATATAATGTACGTCACATAATACACATGGCCAATAGCTGGCAATAGTGCGTCATTTTATAGACATGGACAACAGCCAGTCAAACATAGTGCGTCATATTTTAGACATGGACAACAATCAGTACTATTTTGTGAGTCATTTTGTAGACATGGGCAACATCCAGACACAATAGTGCGTCATTTTGTAGACATGGGCAACATCCAGACACAATAGTGCGTCATTTTGTAGACATGGGCAACATCCAGACACAATAGTGCGTCATTTTGTAGACATGGGCAACATCCAGACACAATAGTGCGTCATTTTGTAGACATGCATAGCAGCTAGTAACACATGATAAATCACTAAGTGTACATGACAAACAATATGACATACATCTTAAACATGGTAAGTCATTTAGTACATATCACCAAAAATATGACATACACCTTAAACATGGTAAGTCGTTTAGTACATAGGACCAACAATATGACATACACCTTAAACATGGTAAGTAACTTAGTACACATGACCAACAATATGACATACAGGGCAAACATGGTAAGTCACTTAGTACATATGACCAACAATATGACATACAGTGTACACATGGTAAGTCACTTAGTACATATGACTAACAATATGACATACAGTGTACACATGGTAAGTCACTTAGTACATATGACCAACAATATGACATACAGTGTAATCATGGTAAGTCACTTAGTACATATGACCAACAATATGACATACAGTGTACACATGGTAAGTCACTTAGTATATGAGCAACAATATGACATACAGTGCACACATGGTAAGTCACTTAGTACATATGACCAACAATATGACATACAGTGCACATATGGTAAGTCACTTAGTACATATGACCAACAATATGACATACAGTGTACACATGGTAAGTCACTTAGTATATGACCAACAATATGACATACAGTGCACACATGGTAAGACACTTAGTATATGTGACCAACAATATGACAGTGTACACATGGTAAGTAACTTAGTACATATGACCAGCAAACAATCTGACATCCAGTGTGCAAATGGTAAGTCACTTAGTACTAGGGCTGTACCGAATATTCGCTTCGTATTTGCTTGGGGGCCGAATAGTGGACCTAATAACTATTTGGTATTCGGCTGAATACTTGCTGTCCGGCCGGATACGAGCAGTGGTTACCTTACACCCGTTTGTGTATACATTGCGATGGACTAAAATAACTCTCTCATTAACACGATAGTTGCTGTTGCCTAAATGTCTAAGCGGGGTCGTAGCAGGGGTGGTAAAGCTGCTGGCACTTTGCCGGCTGACGACCGAGGCATTACAGCAGCTGGCAAACTGGGTGCGTTTGCCTGCTGACTCGACCGCGGCGAAAATCAAGCAAGGTTCTTATAAATGGGACATTTTAAAGAAGGCATGAAGATACTTGAAAGTTAAAATTTAAATTGTCTGTCCTCGTAACAGTCGAAATGAGTTTTTTTTTTTTTTTTTTCTCCTTCACTTTTTTTTTCACATTCATAGTGTTTCAAACTGCATAAAATGCCAACCGCAGTGTGTGTGTGTGTGTGTGTGTGTGTCTATGAGAGAGAGAAAGAGAAGAGAGAGAAGAGAGAGAGAGAGAGAGAGAGAGAGAGAGAGAGAGAGAGAGAGAGAGAGAGAGAGAGAGAGAGAGAGAGAGAGAGAGAGATCATGCATTTTTCGTTCTTTTTGGGTGTCTTCGCCCAAATGAAATTTGAAGATATTGATAACGCAAATATGAAGGTGCGTTTAAATCACATGGAACGAACGACCGAGCGAACAATGGTTTTGAAAGAGGCGGGAGGCCGAAGACAACTAATCGCAAACATCAGAAGGAGACAGTCGTCATTTTACGGCCATGTTATGAGAAGAGAGAAAATGGAACGTGTAGTGACCACTGGAAAGATCTGTGGAAGGAGGGATAGAGGAAGACAACGATAAAAGATTTCTGACAGTCTTGTTGCATGGAATGGAGGTGTGTCAGCACACGAACAGATACATGCTGCAGGAGATCGCAGATTGTGGCGAGGCAAAATCGCCCACACCAGTCGACAAGGCACCTGATGATGATGATACACTATTCGTATTCAGCCAAATAGTTGGTCCCACTATTTGTATTCGGCCGAATAGTGAAAATCACTATTCGGTACAGCACAACTTAGTACATATGACCAACAAACAATATGACATACAGTGTACACATGGTAAGTCACTTAGTTCATATGACCAACAGTATGGCATACATTATGACATGGTAAGTCACTTAGTATATATGACCAACAAACAATATGACATACAGTGTACACATGTATATCACTTAGAACATATGACCAACAGTATGACATATAGTGTACACATGGTAAGTAACTTAGTACATATGACCAACAATATGACATACAGTGTACACATGGTAAGTCATTTAGTACGTATGACCAACAGTATGACATGCAGTGTTCACATGTAAATCACTTGGTACATATGACCAACAGTATGAAATACAGTGTACACATGTATATCACTTAGAACATATGACCAACAGTATGACATACAGTGCACGCATGGTAAGACACTCGGTACATATGACCACCAATATATCATACAGTGTGCACATGGTTAGTCACTTAGTACATTTGACCAACAATATGACTTACAGTGTGCACATCCTAAGTCACTTAGTACATACAACGAACAATATGACATACAGTGTACACATGGTAAGTCACTTAGTACATATGACCAACAATATGACATACAGTGTAAACATGGTAAGTCACTTAGTAGATATGACCAACAATATGACTTACAGTGTGCACATCCTAAGTCACTTAGTACATACAACGAACAATATGACATACAGTGTACACATGGTAAGTCACTTAGTACATATGACCAACAATATGACATACAGTGTACACATGGTTAGTCACTTAGTACATTTGACCAACAATATGACTTACAGTGTGCACATCCTAAGTCACTTAGTACATACAACGAACAATATGACATACAGTGTACACATGGTAAGTCACTTAGTACATATGACCAACAATATGACACACAGTGTAAACATGGTAAGTCACTTAGTAGATATGACCAACAATGTGACATACACAGTGCATCATTTTATTCCCTAATTAAGTATCAGTCGTTTACCTCTGTCAAATTTGTGATGATTATCATCATGTCTCAAGAATTGACCCATTGCCTTTTCGACAAGCATGTCGTAGGAGTCGACTGCGTGGTGGTACCCTTAAGAGTTCATCTGGCTATAGGCAAAGAACCACAAGTCTTCATACAGATAAGCTAAATCTGTAAAACGCAACACTCAGGTTCTGGAGCAAGTCTTTAGTTTGGAGGTGGATGAACACCCACAACCATCTCCCAGGGTTTACAGCCAGTGAACGCGAAGAAGAAGAAAAAGCAGAAGAGAATCGTGTGCTATACCGGTAATGTTAGTATTTGCAGTCCCACGCTGTAACCAGAAAATGTATCAGGTCAGTTTTTATGTCCAGCCCCATCGATGTCGTCAAATCGAAAATGTGTTTGCGTAGAAACGTTCTGTTCACTTACATTAGGCGTCAAGCTCCGGGTTTTCATGTTTGGGTCCTCACTCGTTACCACTGGCAACAACCTTGACTTTTTCAGATGAAGCACAACGTTGTCATTGTGAAAAGTAAAACCACACGATAGATGGTCGGGAAGGTGAGAATCGACAGTCCTTCTAAAGCGATGATCAAGGTTTGATTCTTCAGCAAGAATAGTAATTTTGACAATGGCATCTGGATACAGAAAATTCGACATTAAATAGTCTCCTAATTGAAACCAGTCAGTTCGCAATGTGTTGTTGATTTCTAAAGATATATCATACTTCGGGTAATTTCTTTCACCAGTTCTTTCATTGTTGTTGACACAAATTTCACATTTTTATGCTTGATATTGTTACTAATTGAGTGCCTTGTGACCTTAGAATTGATTCAAGTAGCAATTGCTCAAGATATAGTTAGCTAAAAAAAAAAAAAAAAAAAACACCTGTAAAGAGTTAAAGCATTAAAATTCTGAAGACATATTGTTTTCAGTTTACAATTTCTTTAAAGAAAAAATCAAAATTAAGTAATATCTTCTTTTAAACGAGTCAACTCGCTGTGCTTTTGTCGATATCTAAATACATATCATTCCTCGGTGAATTTTTTTTCTCTAGTTCCTTCACAAAAATCTAGGGGCTGCGTGGTCTCATGGTGTCCGCCTTCAGTGCTAGAGGCTCCTGGGTACAATCTCTGGTAAGGGTTAGCATTTTTTTAACGTAGTCTTGGACATCTAATAACTCCCTCTGGTCTCTGGGTTAGTGAGTTCGGACGCCCGTGTGCATTGCTGCGCACGTTAAAAATCCTTTGGCAGTTGGAAATCGAAAATAGTAGCCCAACGGCGCTGCCCAGAGAAAATTTTGAGTTAAAAATCTACCCAAAGTATATTAGTTTCCTCGCCTGTGCTACAGAGCCTGTGCTCTGTGCTGAGCTTCTTCGGACTCAGACTTGAGTTAGAAGATGAACAGAGCACTTATGGGTTACACCCGTGCTTCCCCTTTCTCTCTACTTAATCCGGTTTTCCCCTTCACACAAATTACTTTTTGCTTATTTTATTTGTTAACCTTTTTTAACTCGACATTTCGTGTCTTATTTTAACATGGTTCTTTACTAATGAAACAATATTCTGTAGTAAACAATAGCGTCCCAACATTTTTAAAAGAGATTCAATGATGTCGAAAGCCTTTTCAGTGTCTATGAATTCAATTCGAAATGGTGAATTAGTCCAATATTTTGCTCCATTATTGACAAGCTGCTGTATTTTAGACGATCTCCATGTTTTGACCTCCTATGCAATTTTAAATGGGTTTTATCATGCTAATATTTTTTACCCCTTCTTCTGGATATTGGCAAGCATTTCATTCACAATGTTGCGATTACCTTGGACTGCCAGAAAAACTAACAATGATTTCCGGGGGAAGACTGATGAAAGAAGAACATTATATACAAGAATTAGAGGGAGACAAAGTTCTTTGGTCATGTGATGAGAAACGGAGCACTAGAAAATATTGTGACGAATGGAAAGATCATTATTAGAAGAAGCAGAGGCAGACCATGAGAAAAGATGATGGATGGTTTAAGACAGTAACATGGAGGAATATCGTCAGTGAAATGGATTGACGGAGATCTGTGGAGATGCATGAACGCCTACGCCAGCTGAATGGCACTTGGCGATGGTGATTTCGAGAAAATGACTTGCAAGTGTGTTAATCAATTGTTGAACGAACTATAGTCAATTTTTTTTTTTACTAATGAACCAAACACTTCCGGGAACTAACTAAAGTTATCAATGCCATAATTAAGTCAGTATGTTGCCTGTTTTGGACAATTCTAGCATAAACTGTTAAAAATATGGACAACCAACGACATAACTTTATCAAACACACCAACTCACCATTCTCTCCATTTACAGCTTGGGACAACAGAAAAGCTCCCAATAACCAGGCCAAACACCCAGAAATGTACATCATCATGCAATCGGATCACACGTTGTAACTGAATGAACATAAAAATCCCTTGGTTGTTTTACATTGATGTTCGTATCCGTAAGTGACTAGACCCGTTGAGAAAACAATGACAAAACAAGTGACAAAACATTGAAAGTAAAATCGTCTAGTAACAAAAAAAAAAAAAAAAGTCGCAACGGCCAGTGAATGCTGAAACTGGTTTACGATACCCCGTGAATTAATCAGAAATCCCGGAGACAATGGTTGTCGAAAAAGAGGGCATGATAAGCCAGAGCCTGTGATGACATTGGATGTGATGCTGTTCTGGGATATTTAAGCACTGACGAATAAGCTGACCTGGTCAATATCCTAAGTAAGTGAGTAAAGTAAAGTAAAGATCCATTTTCACGCCTTAGGCGCATAGGGCATATGGGTAGAGCACCCATATTTTTACAGACCAATTGCACTAGGTGCGTAATATAGTCAGCATTACGCCGGCTGTCTTTACTTCCCAAGGACACACATCTTGGTACACATTTTAGGCTCGATCGACCTATGACGCCTCATACCATGATTAAAATCTACGTAACCAGCTGTGGGTCTCGATCGCGGTATGTTGGAATTACGATTCGGACTCACAATGAACGCGGCTGGTCAGTACCCCAACACTTCACTGACTTGTTGTTCGTCCTTCACAGCCAATTCAAATAAACTCATTAACATTGTCTGCTCATTTCTATGCAAATGACTTAAGGAAAATCCTGACATTATGTTGATCAAACGAGATCACTCACAAACGAAGAAATGAGGAGGAAAACAATATAGTCATCACTGGCAAACTTTATGAAAAGAAGAAGGTAAAGATGACTTGAACATGTTTGCTGAAGTCTTTACGACACTTCGTCACGCAAAGCTCGCCGATGGACGACAGAGGGAATAGGAATACAAAAAACATAAATATCCTTTGTTGAAATGATAAAATTAAATAAAAATACAACTCTGCATATCAAAATTATTGCTCAGTTAGGTTGCACAGATGTTTTTGTTGTTGTTGTTGTTGTTGTTGTTGTTGTTGTTGCTACAACTACCCAGCGTCCTATGGAAAATCACTTCACAAACCACGTTTGCTCGTGGGCTAAAGCCTTTGCTAAAGCCAGTCCTAACACGTTATTGATGGCCAAACCTACTGCAATATATTTTATTTTTAATGTCTAGAAACCTAATATAAAACAAATAAATTGAAAAGATCTAGTCAATACTAGGGTTTAAACTCCTGACCCCTTGATAGGTAGCAAATCGCACTAATACAAATGATGAGACGCTCATTCAAAACAATCACAAATATAACAACACTAACAACAGAATCACACGAAAAGCCCACATGTAGGCGGTGTCTATGAAATGACATCACAACGTGTCTGTAACTCAGAGATGATACAGCAGATGACAAGGGTTTACGCAAGTGAAAACAGCCAGGTGACTGGGTTTTGATTTAATGCATGAACGTTTTACGAGCCGGAATTTTAACTCCTACTTTTCCAGAAAAGTTAGTTGCGTATCCTTTACAGTACTTTGCGGAACCAACCCCCGCTTTTTTTTTTTTTTTTGGCTGTTGTTGTTTCCCTAAGCAAATTTACGTCCAGTAGTTTGCCATTGCTTTCTGGACGGTTGGCTTCTCGATACCACTGTCGAAACCAACGCAGGGCGCAAGGGCCGCATCTGGTATCGAACCCGGCAATCCGGCATTACGAAGCGCGTTCGCAACGCGTAAGGCAAATTGTTAAATTAAAAAGGGTGGTTGACATGTTGCTAAACTGTATTCCCCCCCCCCCCCCCACACACACCCACCCCAAACCTATAAACGGAGCCCTAAAAATTCACTCGGGGAGTAGATATTAGTAATCCCAATGATTTTTTATTTAAAGATACATAAATTTATACCCTTCTCTCTAAACGTGTAGGTTTCTTAACACAGCTGAGATTGGGGAGGGGGCGCGAGGGGGGGGGGGAGGAAGGGATCGGATTTTAAAAAAGTGGCCTTTCACAAGTATAACGTAAAAAGCACATAGTTAATGGTTTTCTCAAGTTGCTGGAATAGGAAACAAATGGACTAAACGTATAGAGCGTCAAAGACAGATCTTGCTGAAAATGGCCAGAAGTGCGGGTCCGGATTCGATCCATAATATTGAAAGGATTGCACACAATAGAACGGAATGGAGGGCCAGTCTGCGAGCCTCAGGTGACGCGTGACGACACGGTAGGACGTTAGAGTCACTCTAATATGCAATGTATCGTCCGCATGTGGGATGCAATTTTTAGTTATTTTGAAGCCCCACCCTGGCTCTTGCCAGTGGCCCTTAAGAATAAACTCACAGGGAGCAAGTACAGCGGGGATCTACAGTCATCAGTAGAAATTATCCTCGTCGACACACGTTTCGGCCCACGATTCCTAAACGTATTCGGAGGTGGGCCCACCTGAGTTAATGAAGCTCAGGGCTGCTTCCCCGCTGCACAGAATTACCGGATGGTGTTATTATTTCGGCCAGAGACAAGACGACTTAGTGGTTTCGAAGGAGGTACTGTGAGATAAGAAGCCGCCGCGACAGCGTAATTAAAACAGTCCGCATGCCTGGACGACCGAGCGACAAGCTTACTTTGGTTTACCGGACACATGTTGGACTTTTATTAGCAGTTGGCAGAGGGACACTGGCAGACAACTCGTACACGATGGACTTTCAAAGGGATGAGAAACTCCTTTCCGCTAGACACCCGGACCAGCTCACCGAGGCCCGTCCCCTACGTTTGTTGCGCTGCGTCCAAAGCCAGCTAGAGGCCCTTTCGGCTGCCTCTCCCAGCTTTTTAAAGTGTTCGTTTTCCGTTCATTACCGCGCAATCCTAGTTCTTTCACCACATTGTAGAGCGAAGTGGAAACGAGGCCTCTCGCTCCCACTTCGACGGCAAATACCCGTACCGTGTAAGCCTCGTTTCTCCTCAAACCGGCTGCTAAATCACTGTACTTTTCGAGCTTGTACAAGTGATTCTCCTCCATACGCGACTCAAACGGGACCGTCAACTCAATCAGGATGAGTTGCAGTTTTTGCGCAGAATGGAGAACGATGTCCGGTCGCAGGCCGGTTTTACGGATCAACTCGGGATACCGTTCATGGCCTGGCAGATCAACCGCCAGTAACCAGTCCCTCGCAGAGTCTAGCACAGATGGAGCGAATGCGTTTTTGTTGACCTTACCGATTGGAACCTGCCCAGCCTTGAGGAAACGAATGGGGGCGATACTAGAACTGGCTCTGGCATTAGCCCTCATTCTAGCCTGGTCGACAACGTCCGCATGTGGGTTGCAATTTTTAGTTATTTTGAAGCCCCACCCGGCTCTTGCCAGTGGCCCTAAATACAGCCGGGTCTAAAATGTGGCCTAACGGCTGAACAGGGTTTCCGGGACCTCTCCACGGATGATCCTCAACCTCATGGTGACACTTTGTGTCTCTGGGTGTTTATCGCTTGTGTTATGTCCTAGTGGGGTAATATTAACTACCTACTGTAGGACGTTGAGGGTAATGAGGATGGTGGCCTTTAGTGTTCGGTCTCTCTCAACAACGTTCGTTTTTTAGTGTCTTTTAGATATCCTTGTTTCCTCAATCCATGTGTTTACCATAACAACTACACTGGTGAAACAAACGACGTAGTCTGACGAAACACTTACCACTTTCATCTGACGCATGGCAAACGGCTCGACGACTTGGCCGTGCTGATGCTATACACACATAACTTTTAACTCGTAGAAACTTCAAGAGTTAATCTCTTTGCCACCAGCCGCCTGTTAAAAATTGCTTAAATTTACGTAGACACATTTTTGTTTAGAAAATAAATTCGTCGGCGATGCATCCTGTTAGACATGTTTGAAATTCTTATTGCAGTAGTTAGGTGTTAGCAAGAGCAGGTATTTTATTTGTTGACAATCTGTCTATTAGAGAGGGCTGGAATTAGTGGACACAACCACTTCGGTCCCCTCCCCCAATTGAGGTTGTATGGGCTGTAGAGCCCTCCCAAACCACGAATAATGGTTCTATTTCGAGTTTTATATGTCTTCTTAGTTGCGTATCCTTTACAGGACGTTGCAGAACCAACCCCAGCATTTTTTCGCTGTTGTGGTTTTTCTAGGCCAATTTACATGCAGTAGTTTGCCATTGCTTGCTAGACGGTCGGCTTCTCGATACCACTGTCGAAACTATCGCAAGGCGCAAGGCCTGCAGCTGGGATAGAACCCGTCACCCCGGCATTACGAAGCGCGTTTGCAACTCCCAATCTACAGACGCTGACCTTATATATATATATATATATATATATATATATATATATATATATATATATATATATATATAATGTATATATATATTTATATTATATATATATATATATATATATATATAATGTATATATATATCTGTGCGTGTGTGTATATATCTGTGTATATATTTACATACACACACACATATATATACAGGGCCACAGAGAGGACTTCTAGGCCTCAGGAAAAAACCTCCCACTGTTGCCCCCCACCTACACATGGACACACAATTCAATAATGTCGTAACTGTGGATTTATTAATTTCATTTAAACATCCTTGCGAATATATATATATATATATATATATATATATATATATATATATATATATATATATATATATATATATATATATATATGTGTTTTCTTTTTTTTTAAGGACAATTACTTCTTTAAAAAATACATTAGTATAAAAACGATAAGGAAACATATATAATCAGTGAATTGCTGATTATAATGTTATTGAAAACAATTAATAAAGCTGAGATGTAATGGAATTTATCTTCTACCGAACAATGTTTCTTATCTAGAATTTGTGTGTGTGTGTGTGCGTGCGCGCGTGCGCGTGTGTGTGTGTGTGTGTGTGTGTGTGTGTGTGATATGTAATGTGCAACATCAGTCGTGTTGTGCAAAATCGTTGATATTAATCTCTATCAGAGTCTTGCCAAATCTACCAATCTCGTTTGTGACATAGCCAATCTCGTTAGAGATTTGTGTTTCTCTAATCAGCTCTAGTTTGCTGAATAAGCGCTTTGCAGAGGCTACAGTGGCATTAATTGCCAACAGAATACGGAGGCAAACATGTATATTTTAAAAGAGTCCTTCAAGCTTGTATCTTTTTAAATCGATTCAGTAGCTCCAGTGAATTCTGTTGGTCCTCTCAATCTTATTTATAACATCTTCACTGATATCAGCTGGATATTAATTTGCCAGTAATTGTGAGTTTTTCCCCCAGTGTATCTTGAGAGAATGATAGGTACTTCCAGTGAAAGCTGAACTTATCAGAAAGGTTCACTGCACCATTGAAACGAACAGTCAGTCCACAGTAACACATATTCCAGTATTATATAGAAGACATGCCTTGTAAAATATGCTTCCTCGTAGGATTGATCCATTTAATTTTGTTTGAACTAATCTGCTTCTTCTGTAAGACCATCATCACAGAACCTCTTTTTTTTTTTTTTTTTTTTATACATTTTCCTTTACCCAGAGAACATAGTGGACGGATCTTATACAGATTGGTTATTTCCTTTGCAGTCAGGTCGTGGTTATATACGACAGTTACAGTATAACAGTAGGTACCACCCGTCCGGGGCCCTCACGGAAAGCAAAGAATAGTGACACTGCACCCTACCAGTCATGTCGTAAGAGGCGACTAAGGGTAGGGTTGGGCTTTGAGGTTGGCTATCTCCTCCTGTAAAAACCATAGCCACAGAAACCAACCAACCAAGGATAAGTCAAAAAGAGAAGCAAGTAAAATCCAGCCAACCAAGATGAGGGGAGGCTCTTCAAATAGAAGAAGTATGACACTATGTGGAGAAAGCCGTAAGGAGTCCGGATCGTTGACGTACCTCCTCTCAGCTAGAAAAACCTCCAGAATTGGCACCTGGAATTTTAGAACCATCTTTGATATAGGGAGAACAATGGAAGTAGCAAAAGAAAATGAAACATTATAGAATTAGTATTTTAGGGTTATGTGAAACTAGATGGGCTGGGGCAGGGAAAAGTATTCTAAATTCAGGGGAAACTATTTTGTTCTCAGGACACACAGAGGAAAACTCGCCCCACAGTGAAGGAGTGACCCTGATGCTATCGAAAGAAGCAGACAGGGCACTAATAGAATGGGATGTTGTGAGTCGCAGAATAATAAGAGCATCTTTTAGAAAAGTGAAACAGAAGGTGAACATGTCGGTAATACAGTGTTACGCATCAACAAATGATAGGATGCATTTGTTAAGGAAGAATTTTACATGCAGCTTCAAAATATTATAAATAATGAAAGAAAGGGCAACTTAAAAATTTTGATGGGTGACTTGAATGCTAAGATAGCATCAGACAACACAGGTTACGAAGAAATTATGGGAAGACATGGTCTAGGAGTAATTAATGAAAATGGAGAATTGTTCACAAAATTTGTGCAAGGAAACCAGTATGTTATTGGTGGAAGTATTTTTTCCCATAAAAGAATACACAAGGCACCATGATAATCACCAGACCATAAGACAACTAATCAAATTGACCACATGTGTATTAACAAAAAGTTTAGATCACCCCTTTACGATATTAGGGCTTTCAGAGGTGTCGATGTATTTACTGACCATTTCCTGGTGGTAAGTAAAATCAAGTTGAAACTAAAAAAATATATAACATCTTATAATCATAGAAACCAATATAATGTTGGCTTTCTCAGGGATAAAGAAGTTAAGGAACAGTTCTCAGTTACGGTCTCTAATAAGTACCAGGTGTTGCAGCAGTTAGCTGAAGATGTCAGCACAGAAGTCTGCTGGGATCAGATCAAAGGAATCTGGAATGAATCTTGCGTAGAAGTTCTTGGCAAGAAAGAAAGGAAACATAAAGCATGGATAACACCAGAAACCATTAAACTGATTGAAGATAGGAAAAGTAAAAAAGCAGACTTAAACAATAGCAAAACTAGAGCTGCTAAAGCTAGAGCTCAGGAGAAATACACAGAAGCCAACAAGGAAGTTAGGAGGCATATAAGGGCAGATAAAGTGAAATATCTAAATGATCTAGCACAAGAAGCAGGACAGCAGCAGCAAAAGGAAACCTCAAAGAACTTTACAGTAACACAAGGAAATTAGGTAAATATAGTCAGCCAACTGCATCAATCAAAAATAGTAAAGGAAAGGTACTTACTAACACTAAAGATCAAATGGACAAATGGGTTGAATATTTTGAAATGCTTCTGGTAATCTGGTAATCTTGTAATTTTAATTTCAGCTTCATAGCAAACGGGTCACCCCATCTTTTCTCCGCTCCTGTGCCAACGAAAAACACACAGAATGGTTATCACAGTCCCTTGTGGAAAGACAAACTACCGTGTCAGCAAATCTAGCATACACTCGCATTAAAAGCATATGGTAGCCATCCGAAGTGCTAACACAAACAGTCTGACGTTAGAAATGCAGTTCATCATTGATGGTAGCAGAGGTCACCAAAAGATCAGCAGTTGCACATGCGATCAATTTTAATCAAATAATGACCCTACCAATTTTGCGACAACCGGCATCGCGCCATTTTCTGAATCTAAAAATCACACCACCACGTTGGTCAGTCGAAAAACATTCTGAATGAAATCTGCAGCTCACAGTGTCACGCCATGCACTCAACTCAGAAGCTGGGTAACGAAACTATATACTTCTAGTCTACAAATTGAGCAAAAAAGCAACAGCCACAGTCTGGCAGAAGCAAAACAGTGGCGGTGCCTAGTGTTCATTTGAACCTGAAGCATTATGTGAGGGTTAATAAACTGTCATCCCAGCAGTACCCTACTATTAGCTGGGGAAGGGATTTAGGACATTACATCCACCAGCAAGCGTCGCCCCAACAACGACCTGACTGCCTTCGTTAACGACTGTTCACACAACAGCCATGCAGTTCTTTGGCACGAAGGAGACACCTTGAACTTGGGTTTCGAACTGCCGACTCCCTACACGAATATATATGTGTGCTACTGGTGTCCCGTAGCCAAAATACTATCTCACTGTATTACTAAAATTCAGCACGCATACTCAAACGCGCAGTAGTTTTTAAAAAAAAACATACACACACACACACATATACATACACTCATTACCTGCCACCCGCTTGCTTGCTACATGACTACAGATTTATATAAGTATATATACATATATTTATATATCGGGAGAGGGAGAGAGTGAGACAAGGGAAGAATCATGCAGAATGACCACACATATGTAAGACACTGACACAGGGAATTCCCTATGCACACAAGGTCGGCATGACTGGCTCCAGGAAGTGGACAGTAAATTCAAATGGCTCAGTCAGATTAGACACAGTCCTTGCTGTGACAGAAAGTTGGCTGTAATAAAGGACTGCCGTAGAAAGGTGCACCCAAGGGACGGTTTCAGAAAGAGATGCATACTTTGTGGTAGGGTAACATTGCTTGTAAAATGTATTCTGCAAGCCATCAGGGGTTGCATTCACATTTTCTATGTTCTAACAATAGTAATACACTAGCGATGACTAATAATAATAATTAACCGCTCAGCAAATACATACATAAATCGGCCTAGACAGAAAGAGAGTGATGGAGAAGGGGGGAAGGGGATTACCGCATAGCTAATTACAGCAAATGTATAGCGTTCATTGAGTCTTCTGTTTCGATAACCAAACGTACTTGTTGTCAACCATACAGTTTTTGCGTGCATCGATCAAGGCCTGAGAACAGAAAATCAAGTGCTGTGTCTCTGCATTCATTTCTAGGTGGCCACGGGGTTACAGATGGAACTGTTGTAGCCTGGAGGTAAATTGGGTGCTTAGAGAATGTCGTGTTCTCAGGTGTATCTGGTGTAGCCTGATGAGATGTCATCGCAAAGAAAGGTGAAATATTCAAAAGAAGAGAATTCCGAGTGTCTGTAATTATTTCTTCTTCCATTCGTGAACCTGCCTGCGTCAGAACAAATGTTGCTCCATTAAACGGCGCCTAGGTGTCCGACTCCGAAGGAACGGTTGATGGCCTGGTGTTCAAACACTGGTGTAAGATTTATTGTCCTCTTTCTGTCTCACACAGATAGTAGCGGGCAAGTCGCCTTGAAAAACTGTTGGAAATACAGCGCGTAAAATGTTCTACGTAGTTTCAGTAGAGAATAGGATGGTCCGGATGCCTATAGTTCGATGAGTGAGTCCAGCAGCTAGCATTATCCTTTTTCTTCTTTTCGCTAGCATTACCATCTTTTGAAAAAGCTCAGTTCTATTGTAGTCACACATGTTTCGTTTGTATAGTGTGACACTTGCGGGACGTCACTCGGTTAGCCAGTGTTCTGGGTGGTGATAAATCTCAGTGACGCAGACAAAACGCCCACTGACCTTCGCATCCGTGGTTCATGCGTCTGTATCATCGACACATTTCCACTCAAAATATGTTTGAGAATGCTACAAAAACCACATTTGCATGCAATCATGACATCTAATTGCGTTAAACAATATTTCACTGCACGTCTAAAGAAATAACGATTACGACGATAGTAAAAGCGTCTCTAGTTCACAGGCACAATTAGAATAAAAAATCCGAATAGTAAGAGCTAGGAAAAAACATAGTCGGCTTCTAAATAGACCAGGCCCAGAGGTTGTCCCAGATATCCAGCCTTTAGAAATGGAACTGGATATCAACCGTGAGATACCATCCAAAAAGGAAATTATAAAAGCTATCAATCTTCTCAAGGAAGGAAAGGCGACAGGCCCAGATGGTATCCCAACTGAAGCCGTCAGGGCCAACATAAACAAATCAACAGAATTGCTACATAGATTATTCAGTAAAGTCTGGGAGACCGAAGAAATACCAGCAGACTGGAGAGAAGGATATCTTGTGAAATTGCCTAAAAAAAAGTGATCTACAGGTATGTGAAAACTATAGAGGAATTATGTTGCTGTCAGTTTCTGTAAAAATATTAAGAAGAATTATTTTGGAAAGATTAAAAGATGCTATTGATAAAATGCTAAGAGATGTGCAGGCAGGTTTTCAATCACATAGATCCTGTACTGATCAGATACCCACATTACGAATTATAATAGAGCAAAGCATTGAACTGAACTCACCACTGTACATTCGATTTATAGACTATGAAAAAGCATTTGACAGCATTTATAGGGAATCTCTTTGGAAATTGATGGGGCCCTATGGAATCCCGCAGAAAATTATCAACTTAGTAGTGACATGAAATGTCAAGTTCGTCATGAGGTAAAGCTAACAGATGCATTTGAAATAAAAACAGGTGTGCGACAGGGATGTCTTTTGTCGTCTCTCTTATTTTTACTGGCTATAGACTGGACTATAAAAAAGGTAACTGCTAACACCAAGAATGGAATTCAATGTACCCCTACAAAAAAGCTTGATGATCTGGACTTCGCTGATGATATTGCTCTTCTGTCCCATTCACGGGATCAGATGCCAGATAAATTAAAAATACTTGATGCGAGATCACAGTAGTTTGGTCTGAAAATCCATAAAGGAAAGTCAAAGATAATGAGAATAAATCAGGCAAATAGTAATGTGGTTTCTCTTAATGACACCCCACTCCAAGACGTGGAGTCGTACACCTATTTAGTCAGTAATGTAGATAAAGATGGAAGAACTGATAAAGATATTAAAATAAGCATACAAAAGGCAAGAGGGGCTTTCATAGCACTAGGAAATGTGTGGAGGTCAAAAGAAATTGAAAGAAAAACTATACTAAAAATTTTTTAATTCTAATGTCAAATCAGTACTATTGTATGGAGCGGAAACATGGAGAACAACCAAGCAATTACTAATAAATTACAGACATTCATTAACTGGTGCCTGCGCAGAATAGAGGGAATAAAATGGTATGATAGAATAACTAATGTAGAACTTTGGGAGAGAACTAAACAGGCTCCATTGGACCAAGAGGTGAGGAAAAGACGCTGGCGTTGGATAGGGCACACAATGAGGAAACAGGAGAACAGCATAACTAGAATGTCTTTGCATTGGAACCCACAGGGGCATAGGAATAAAGGAAGGCCAAAAACACATGGAGAAGAGAGCTAGAGAATGAGGTTAGAAAGAATGGGAGGACATAGGGAGAGCTCCATGCAATGGCGAAGCATAGAACGAATTGGCGTGAGTTGGTTGAGGGCCTATGCTCCATTGGGGGATAGAAAGGCAGAAGAAGAGACCACCCGTCCTTTGTTAACGCTGCAAGTTGAACGCGCGTACTACACCTGACATCCCATATTGTGTCTACGGCATTGCATGGAGAAAAGCGCTGGGGAGGATACTAACCTTTTCCTGGGAATAGGAAATGTGACCCATAGACCTGGGTGGCAGCTGTTCTAGAAGGCCAGCTACGAAAAAACCTTACTCAGTATCTTCGAAAAAGACCAGTTTCATACTACTGTATAAGCGCATTAGGTATAATGGAGATAGATCTTTTGACTAGTCAGCACTCGAAAGGTGATACATCAGCTTAATGCCGATCGCTTCTACTTTCCACGAAATTCATGTACTCATAAGTGTAACTATTTAGCAATATTCATCATCATCATCAATCATCAGGTAATTTATAGAAGATCGCTGTCGTCACAACACGCCCACAAATCTCTGTTTCTCAAGCTGATGCTCGAGCCCTGTGTGCTTTCATAGCCAATGAATCCTAAATGTCTTGCATCCACATTCGCAAAGGTCTGCTTGTGCCTCGTCTCCCGGAAAAGGCACCCTCCATCACCGTTCTTCCTCAGGTCACCGTGATATTTAACACGGTCAAAAGACCTCAGCTTTAGGGACGCGTTGCTGTTTATGAGACAATGTTTGTTTTATTGCTATGTTAAAATTGTTCGTTAACTGGATTAAAATCAGGTAATACGGGGTTTAGGGGCCAACGCCCATCTTTACAGTAACTCCGCGACTGAAATAGGGTGTCAGACAATAATTAATTGCACAAGAAGTCACGGCTACTGATTCACAAGCAGACAAGAACGAAGACAGCATGCCTCGAAGTAGCACGTTTGCTGACATGCAAGGTTCACCCAAGCGTATCCGGGTTTATTTAGTAAGCAGAGTTAGTACGTGTCTTTTTCACACTGGTGTGCATGGCACAATATGCTAGACTACTTCTTCTTCTTGGCGTTCACCAGCTGCAAACTCCGGCAGAAAGTTCTGACTGTTCGTCCACTTCTTGACTGCAGTCCTGTTCCAGAACCTGAGTGTTGCATGTACATCCGCTGAACAGATCTGACCCATTTGAATGCAGAGTGCTGGTTCCTTGCCTCTCAGGCAGATGCACTCCAAATTCACAGGTAACCAAATTAGTCGACTCTTACGACATGCTTTGTGTAGGAAGTGGGTCTATTCTTGTTTTCCCAACAATAAGGCCCCCAGAATCCACACAGCGAGCTAGACTTATTCTATTTAGCCTCATTTAAAACCTGAGTACATCAGCCTGAGAGGCTAGGAACCAGCAGTCTGCACACACATAAATCCGAACTGTAAACGGATGGGCACTCACAAATCGGGTTCTGGAACAGGCCTAGAGTCCAGAAGTCGACGAACCACCAGAACTTTCCGCCGAAATTTACAGTTAGTGAACGCGAAGAAGAAGAAGATGAGGAAGATTCTTGTTGTTGTTGTTGTTGTTGTTGTTGTTGTTGTTGTTGTTGTTATTGTTGTAAAATCTGCGAAACAAAGTCCAGTATACCATTCGTAAGGAGAAAAAGAACTTTTTTATACAGCTAATAGTAGATAAAAGAAACAGCAAAGATAAATGGAAGGCAATTAATACATTGACAAAGAAAGGTACTTCAACGCGTTTGCTGACATCTAATATAACATCAGATGATTTCAGTAATTTCTTTGAAGCCAATATAGAAAAGTTAAAAGCCACAATGCCAAACTGTCCATGTGATTTATCACTGCTATCAGCATTTTGTGAAAATAAATGCTATGAAGACATTCCTTCTGACATTCCTCTCATGACAGTTGCAAAAGTTTTTTTTTACATTTCAACAGTCTCAGAAACAGTAATGCATCCGGTTTAGACGGAATCAGCAATACGATCCTTCGTAGTGCTGCCCCAGTTATTTGTGAGTATATGACCTTTATTTACAACCAATGTCTTGTCAAAGGCTACTTCCCATCTGCATTTAAGATTGCCAAAGTGTATCCACGTCTAAAATCTGGTTCATTAGACAGTAGTATTCCAGGTAACTATAGACCAAACTCCCTGTTATCATCACTATCGAAACCACTAGAGAAACATATTCATAATGTAACTTTTCAGCACTTCGATCCCAACAAACTTATAAAAGTAAAGTTCCCTTTTCACGCCTTTCGGCGCATCGGGCATATGGGCAGAGCGTCCCATATTTTTACAGACCATCAGCACTCTGTGGGTAATGTGGTCAGCATTACGCCGGCTGTCTTTACTTTCCCAGGACAGCCCATCCTGATACCCATTTTAGGCTGGGTCGTTATAGTGGATAATAACCAATCAGGTTTTCGACCAAACTATTCGTGCCATACTGCCTTAACTAACATGATTGAAAAATGTCACCAGAATGTTAATGATGAGAAAATATGTGGCGGGGTGTTTATAGACTTTAAGAGAGCTTTTGACATGATAGACCATAACATTCTTATAAGAAAATTAGAAACAATGAAATTTAACCAAAAGCTATTAAAGTTAATAACATCCTTTTTGTTAAATAGAAAACAAATAATCTGTTACAATAAATCACTATCGCAAGCCACTGACTTAAATACTGGGGTACAGCAAGGCTCGATCCTCGGTCCTCTGTTATTCAATATCTACATAAATGATCTTCCTTTATGTCTGTCGTCGTCCTGCGATTTATTCGCAGACGACTGTACCATCTATGCAAATGCTCAAACATGTAATGTACTAGAGTCGTCATTACAACAAGAATTAAATAATATAGTCCAATGGAGCCGTACAAACCGTATGCAAATAAACATTATTAAAACCAAATCTATGCTAATAACGACCAGACAAAAACTGTACAGTTTAAATTCTCAGAGAACTCTTCAACTCTACATTGGGAGCACTCGAGTGGAAAATGTAACTGAGCACAAGACACTGGGGTTGGTAACTGATGCAAATCTAACCTTTATCTCTCATGTACAAGCACTTGTAAAACAAACAGCTAAAAAGGTTTACCAGCTTGCAAAAATTAAAAACTTTCTTGATGAAGACACAAGAAAGATATTCTATAATTCTCCCATCCAGACATATATAGACTATTGCTCGACAATATGGGATGGCTGTTCCACCTCTGTTATCAAAAGGCTCACGTCACTGCAAAATAGCGCCATTCGCTTAATTATAAACAATCATGGGACAGTGAGCTCTGAAACATATAAAGGTCTTAGGCTACTACCGCTTCGTGAACGTCTACTTTTCAATAAGGCGAAATTTACTTACAAAATATTATCTCTAAAGGCTCCATGTTACCTATGGCCGTTGTTTAAATATAATGAAAGGCATAGTAAGCGCCTAAACATATTACACATCCCTAAACCTAGGATAGACCTTTTCAAAACAAGTTTGTCATATTCCGCAGCCCAATTGTGGAACTATCTACCATAGCAAATCAAAAGTACCACTAGTCCATATACATACAATCGGAAACTGTTCGAACATTATCTAAGCACCGATTATATGCCCCCATAGAAGATAAAACATGTGAAAAATAGCGCTCATTTTCCTTAGATTTGTTACAACTAATACGTTTTACTGTAGTTAGAAATGTGCACATTCCAGTGCTTGTATTGATTATTTTGATGCTATTGCTAACTTTTAATATTACTTGATGTGTGAATGAAATGATGTAAGAACGGAGGGAGACCTCGAAGGGCAGAATGTTAGACGGGTCTGCGTGCCCAATTCTAAACCCTTTGAAAATAAAGTTTGTTCGTTCGTTCGTTCGTTCTCTCTCTCTCGCACACACACGCACACGCAGGCGCACACACACACACACACACACACACACACACATACATATACACAACATCAAGACAGGCGCCTACGATGAGTTGCACTTGTGAGTAAATTGAGAGGATATACCGAAATAAGATGACTTAGGTAAAGCTTTGAAAGTCAAGAAACGCCTAGAAAATTATATCTGTTTCACCTGTTATTGATGCCGTCGCTCCATAATTGGCCAGGTTTTTCCATGCTGAGCTTATTACCATGACTCTCTGTGCCAGCTGGTAACATGTCATCGTTTATTATTTAATGAATTTAATGAGGATTCAATCCTTCAGTGATTTTATTTATTTAAAATTGTATTCATTTTTGAGGAGAAAATGGTATCTAAACTTTGAAAAAGAGTCATTGTCCTTTATGATGGTTCCTATAAAAACACCGGAGCCTAGGCGCTGGGGTATGTGTGTGTCATTCAGCACTCGTTAATTATTATTAATATTTTAATAATGTCTTTAAAAAAAAAACTGCAGATCTTTGAGCACCCCCTTTCCACCCCCAAATCCCCAGCCTTAACCCCACCCCTAGAAAATATACAAGGGTGTTAAGGAGAAGCAAACTGAGCTCCCAAACGGGAGATATAGATTCGGATTTTAAGTAAGATCAAGGATTTTCGTATGTCGGGTGGGGGGAAAAAAGGGGTGGGGGGGGGGGGTAGAGAGAGAGACTGAAATCCGAATCTGCACAATCTGTGGCGACTGTACTAGCTTTCTTCCTCTTCTTCTTTACTTTCTCTTTAACCGCTGCGGGTGTCAACGAAGATATAAGCCTTTGCTACTTGCTCTTCTGACCATCTGAAATAAACAGATGTTCAATGTGGTAATCATAGTTCCAGTTGTTTTTGGTTTAGATTAAGACTTGTGGTTAGTGTGCCCAGTTTATTTGTTGCTTGGCTGATCAAAACTGTACACAGAAGATTTTTTGTCTGGGCTAGAATATTTCTGTTTCTAGTCCCTGCCTAACGAACTCTTGTTCTTTATTTTTATCTTGGTACTTAGGGCTTTGCGCTTCTAGTACAGTACCAATATCGGAACCAACGCTAGACGTTCTGCAGCCAAATCGTCCGCAGCTTTGATCGAACCCGGCACGCCGGCATTACGAAGCGCGTTCGCAACTATTAGGCCACAGACGCCGACAGTTATATTGGGACACAACAAACCGGCTACGAAAGAACATGTAGTACACTGCGGGTAAGTGCTGTTTGTGGATTGGCATCAGACAGGCCACCACAGAGTGCAATGTTATACAGATACAATGGTAAGAGACCCAGAGATCGACCACGCAGATATGGACCTAAGTAATATCAATAATACTGAACCGTACTTTATGCAAACCGAACAAAAGGGCCCGTTCTAGAAACCTCTTCCACATCTGATGCTGCGAGGCATTCCATGAGTTGAGGAAAGAAGAAGAAGATACATTTTTACAGGAAACATGTACATTTAACGCATGCGATAAGCACTAAGCCCTTGCTTGATTTAGCAATTGTATTCAAACACAAGATTAGATTCTCCACAGCTTTACACTGATTCCGTGATAGAACTAACAAAATGTCCACACAATGTTGTGATGTTATATCAAAATTATGTTACAGTCTTGCTTGTACTTTGATGCTGAGTTTGCCGATGAAGGCTAACACCACAACGTCCTCCCTATTGAGTGATTTATTCAGTAAAGCTGAAGCTGGACACTTTTTTGTTGCCCTCTCTTTTAGATCAATCCTGTCTCTAAAACTTGGCAACATTTATCCATTTCATTTAGAGTTAAATTACTTAGTATTGGCCTGACATGGAGAATGTCAGAGAACAGAAACACATAAACTGCCTACACAAAAGAGTGTAATATGTGTAGACTACAAAGCAGGCAAAGAAAACTTTTTCAGCATTTCAAGCCCGTGAGGTTCATTGCTACAGATATCGAGTGTTCTATTCATCTTCTTTTTCCAGCTGCTTTCTCTAAGTGTATGTAGGTCTGCATGAATATTATTTCTATAAATTCCGCTTGGTCTGCCTCGTCATCAGATCCCATTCAACACATTTTTGTAGGCAGTTTTTGTCTGCAGTTTTTGTTCTCTCTATATACCCTAACCATTACAGTCTGTCTATTAGCCCTCGCTATGATAGTAATTAGTAGTAATTTAAACAGTTTATGAATGTCATTGTTGCTTTGAACTCACCATTCTCTTCGCTGCTTGCTACTTTGATATGTTCAAAATTTCATTGTAAGGCTCTATTCTCCAACATTTATAACAAGGCTTCGTCTGTTCTGACCAAATAGACGGCAGGGAAAAGAGTACTGGGTGTCAATAATTGAAACAAGATGACCAATCACAAGAGATAAATCGCCCTTACTTGCATAGGACTGCATGTTATACCTGGTTGGTGTAGCCAGGTACCCTGAATATAACTTACTTGGAGATTAAACGATATATCTGCGATCTGCCTTGTTAGTCTGCCGTCTGGATTTCGTTGCTCTTAGGATGGTGTGGTAAAACTTTAGGTAGCAGCCCAGCGTCGACAAACTGATCGATCCATCTCTTAGACAGGTGATGTGTGCTGCAATGAACCTCACAGGCTCGGAATGCTGAAGAAGCTAGGATCAAAAACACCTTACATTACAGAAAGAAAGAAAAGGCGAAGAACAAATGACGCAGATACTATAGTAGTTGCAGAAGACGCAAGAGTGCTTAGTCGTGAGTTTACTGTTAAGGTTGTAGATAGCCTTGTCGTGGGGGTAGTAGTTGTCACTTTATTGGCATCCAGTGAGGAGCTGCTCGTGGCTAGTCGTGATGGTGTTGCGTCTGCTGGTGTTGAGGATAACCGTACTACATGTGTAGGTGCTCTTGTTGATGTTGGATGTATTACAGTGGCAGCTGCTGGTGTTGTTGAGGATAACCGTACTATAGGTGTAGGTGCTCTTGTTGAGGATGGATGTATTACAGTAGTAGCTGCTGTTGTCGAGGATAACCGTACTACAGTAGTAGCAGCTGTTGTTGAGGATGGATGTATTACAGTGGTAGCAGCTGTTGTTGAGGGTTGCTGTAATACAGTTGTATCTGCTGTTGTTGAGGATGGATGTATTACAGTGGTAGCTGCTGTTGTTGAGGATGGATGTATTACAGTGGTAGCTGCTGTTGTTGAGGATGGATGTATTACAGTGGTAGCTGCTGTTGTTGAGGGTTGCTGTAATACAGTTGTATCTGCTGTTGTTAGGAATGGCTGTAAAACAGTGGTAGCTGCTGTTGTTGAGGGTTGCTGTAATACAGTAGTAGCTGCTGTTGTTGAGGATGGCTGTACTACAGTTGAAGCTGCTATTGGCGCTATGCTGACTGTCATTGATGTTGTTGTATTTAATTCTTCTTTATCCGCGCATCTTCCACTCCTACACCACTGTGGAAACATTTGAGTGTGGTTTATAAGAGAGATCATTTGCATTTATTTGTTTACGGGTAGTCGTATAATAGTTCCCCCCCCCCTAGATATGTTAAGTATTAGGTCCTAACACAATCTGTACCAGTCAACTGGCAATGCGTTTTGTGGTTTAAACCACAGGTGTACGATCTTGAGTATCAAGAATCAATCAGTACTCTTGTCCCGCCCTTTTCATGTGGCGAAGCCATTAGGGTATTCGGTTCCCACCCCCCAATACCCCCACCCCACCCGCTGGCCCTCTTTCCATCAGTTCCTGTTTTTCGTCTCACTGATACCAGGCTTTGGCTCCAAATTCTGAGGTATTTTCCCTTTCTTAAAATATGCTTTCTGTAATCTATATAAAGATGCAGTCACAATTTTGTTGTTTTTCTCATGTCCTTTCTTTCTTCGTTTTTCTTACAATTTATTCACTTAAATGGAACAAGCGAGGAGGTTCTCAACTCAATCGCACACACTCCTCTCTAGGTCGGCTTCTTTAGAGAAAAACTGTTTGTCTCATCGCACCGTAAACTGCTAGTCTAACCTTCATTTATGTGCTGGATCATGCAGATGTTCGAGCAATGAGTGTGCAGATTATCTGTCAGACAATGGCAGAATTAAAACTTCTGAGGCAGTTGGTCAGTAGCGATAGGTAGCGATGTCATCAATGCCACGCGAAATGCATATTGCGATTACAGAAACAGGTTTGACACAGTAACCTTGTCCAGTCTCATAGATAAAGTCACCATTTTCGCACTATTTAAGTTACAGTTAATGTCTATAGGCATCTCTTGGCAGAAAGGCTAGCCGACTGTCGAGAGCGTCGCAAAAAACTCAGGCTGACGATCCACAGGGATCACCGTAAAAGACTGTCCTAGTGAACTGAATGGAGCAGAAGTGTATAACGAACGAACCCATGACCTTGAAAGCATGAGGCAAACGGCTTGACCACTTTGCCAAGACCCCAAGTTTATACATAGGCGGTCATAATTTTTTAAAATTTTTCATCAAGTATATAAGCATACAATTATACATGTAGAAAATGTCGTCATCGCCATGTAGTAGGGCGTTTGCAGAACGTCACACTTATCACGGACTGCCTGAAAGAAACTTGGTCTCTCTCCAGCTCTCCCGACTCCTGATCTTTCTATTTCAAGTACTTCTTTATATCCCGCACCCATCTTCTTGCTGATCGGCCCCAGCCATTCCTTCCTGGTACCATCCCTTCTGCTATTATTTTTCTTGCAATACACCTTGTCGCTTGATATGACCAAAATATTTCAGCATCCGAGACAAGATGCTGTTCACTAGCCAATCTTCCTTGATGTTCAGATCTCTTAAAATTACAAATGTTTCTTTTCTTTTTTGTCCATAGTATTCTGAGATTCTTTCCAGCTCAAAAGCCCCTATTTTTTTTATGGACTGGGAGATAGTCCATGACTCACATTAATATGTTGCTACAGAGAAGATATATGCTCTCAAAATTTTAGCTTTGATTTCCTTGCTGGCCCTTAGCCATAAACTGTAAATACTCTTTCATCTTTGGATTGATTTTGACTTCTGTCGAAGTAAAAAATATACATTTAATGAAATTCGAAAGGTCAACATTTATCCAAATATTTTTTTTTCTTATACAATAATTACTATACAATTCAGTTATCGTGTATTTCTTTGAACATGAAATACTTCTGTCTGGCTAATTATATTACAATGATTCTCAGAATAATAGTACGCTTTTTTCGGAAAGGTTTCTTTTTCGTGAAAATTCAATAGTTCCTAAAGATTTATTTTTATTTTAGTTCTTCGCTGCTTATAATTTCAACTACAATATGTTTACATCAGCGAATAGTCCCCCATTTATTCCCAACAGTGTACCAATGTTTTTGGTAATACAGCAATAACATTTCTAACAGTCTTTCCATTATTACCAACTTTTCTAGAATTTGATGACCCAACGGTTGTTTAAGCCGTCCAAAAATTGCTTTGTTTTCTAAAACATTCTAGTGCAATACTCCAAAAGTAACCCCTTCATTCCCCAAATTTTTTTTAAAGTATTCAATTTGTATAACATCTTCACTTTTTCTAGCTTCCCAACAAATATTTATGCCATCATTACCAATAACTGCTCAATACATTCAAACATATTTATGTGAATGCCTACCTTATTGATACCACACGGGGTATATTCTTGTGCCATGGTATATTCACACTCCAGCGACTTAGGGTCAAAGCATTGCATTCCTCTACATAGTTCCTCAATGCCGCCAGAATCCTCCTGGTCATCCTGTCAGCAGAAAATTATTCATTTATTCATGTATACCTTCATTCATCCTGTTGTGCTGTTTATGCTTCATAAAAGGCTCGCAATCTATTTCTCCATTCCATTCTACCCTTTGAAATCCTTTCAATATCAAATACATCTTTATGTTCTCAGTCCGTTTATTTCCTATTCCAGTGCCTGTTTGGTGATTTTCCGTCTGCTTCTTCTACGGAAGTGTACTGAACACTGGCGAGGACTAGTTCATTTGTCTGTGTAAGCTGACTGACTGACTTTCTACCCCACTAGGACATCACACAAGCGATAAACACCCGATGACACAAAGTGCCACCATGTGGATGAGGATCACCGTGGAGAGGTCCCAGAAACCGCGTTCAGACAATTGGCCATATTTAAGGCCTGCCTATATTGCGGCCCCTGGCAAAAGCCAGAGTGGGGCTTAAAATAACAAAAAATTACGTCCTTAAAAGGACGTAAGTAGGTAAGTAACTCTGTGTAAGCTGAACTGAATTTCTACCCCACCAGGACATCACACAAGCGATAAACACCCGATGACACAAAGTGCCACCATTTGGATGAGGATCGCCGTGGAGAGGTCCCAGAAACCGCGTTCAGACATTTGGCCATATATATGGCCTGCCTATATTGCGGCCCCTGGCAAAAGCGAGAGTAGGGCTTCCAATGACAAAAAATTTCGTCCTAAAAAGGACGAAATTGGATATAACTAGAGAGGGTATCACGTGATATTTTCCTAATCGTTGATTGGTTGTTGAGAATATGCGTGAGCAGCTAGCATTGCACAAAAGGTAAGTCGTATCATGCGTGATGCAAGCATACAGCGAGCGTTATTTTGGCTATGTTCAGTGACGTATTTGTAATACGTTGGGAAGTCAATAAGTAAGTCATAAATGGTTATGGGACGGCAAGAAAATGTATCTGGTGTTTTCTAATGGTGTCATTATGTAACAGCATTATCGAGCTTTATGTCTCCGTTCGTTAATTAATACTAGGTTGCATGCGCAACACAGAAATAAAATGGCGATTGTACTGACGGAGTGTTCTATCAAAGAACAAGGTGCTGTTGTGCATGTTTTGTGGGGGGGGGGGGGGGGGATTGGGGGCCCAAAAAAAAGGGGGGGGGGGAGTGGGTGCAAAAGGGCTGCTTGCAAAGGACATTCATAAGGAAATACTTCCTGTTTATGCTGACAAATGTTTATCACGTAAAGCAGTGCAAAGCTGGGTATATAATTTTTTTCATAAGGACGCTCTGCGATTGTTGATGAAGTCCGATATAGTCGTCCTGTTAAGATTGCAACAGACAGATTTGTACAACGGTTGGATGAGATTATTAGAGGGGACATGCGATTAACGGTTGATTGTGTAGCAGCTGAAAAAGGGTGCTCAAATGGTTTCTGGTCTACTGAATACCCACCTTGGCGGGAGATATTTCATGAATGAAGCAAAAGTTAAATGTGAAGTAAAAATGTGGTTTAGAAAACAGAGCACGCAGTTCTACGCAGCAGGTCTGGGAGGATTGAAAAAACGTTATTACTAGAGGCCAATATTGCTGGGCTGAACTCCATGTCAGAAATGGAGAGTGTTTCTTTCAATAGAACGGAGTCGAGGTATCGAATGCGAGCCCTATGTGGCGTCTAATCTCACACAAAGGATGATGATGCCATTTATGTTACATTCTGAAACTTTGAAATAACTTTTATTTAAATTAAATTTGATACAACTTATAAGAGAGGTTTTGACGCAGATGGTTGTAAAGCGAACTTTAACACACAGAAATAACTTACGTAGATTTGAAACAAAAGTTTATAGTCAACTTTACCTGACCCCCCAAAAAAAATTTACAACGATGGTTGTAAAGTAAATTTTATCTGCCAGAAATAACTTATTTAGATTTGAAACTAATGATTCTAACGTGAGTTGTAAAATGAATCTTACATCACGTAAATAACGTATTTAAATTTGAAACTAGTTATTCTAAAGTCAATCATACACGTAAAAATCGTATATGTATCTAAATGAATATCCGTAAAGGGAATCATAAATTACATTTATAAATGTTCTCGTACTGAAAAAGATACTTTTATACTGAATCTCACCTCACAGAAATAACTGCTAGGATTTTGAAATGCCAGTCGACACTGTTCGTCTCGGCTCAGGACTTCGCCTGCACGATGACCGGGAGGGGGTGCTGGGAGCTCTCGTTTCTTTGTGTTGATTTGTCGTGTGCAAGTAATGCTAAAGGAACAAGAATGTACATGGAACTTTCTCTCTGTCTCTCTGCCTCTCTCTCTCTCTCTCTCTCTCTCTCTCTCTCACACACACACACACACACACACAGACACACACACACACACACACACATATATATATATATATATATATATATATATATATATATATATATATATATAATTATTCATATATTATTGTTACACTATTATATGTCACACAGGGCTTGCAGTCTATTCATTAACTCCGTTACATCCTATGAAATTACTTTAATATCATAGATAGAATCCAGTCGAGCAGCTTTTGCCTCTCTCATCAGCGTTCTTGTTATGGATTCTTGTGAGGTACTCGCCACCACCTTCTCCTTCTTCAGCCTTCCGAGCCCTTGAGGTTCATTGCTGCAGATATCACCCGCCTCCATTCATCTCTCTGGTTAGCCTTCTCTTTCCAGTTGGTAACACAAATTGTTTGCAAGTCTGTCTGGACATTATCTCTCTACATTCTTCTCGTTCTCGCCTCCATAGTCTCTTTATTTCTTTTTTTAAATGTATGTTTCTGAGACGAATATTACGAATACCTTGGACGGCCAGAGTAACTAACAACGATTGTTTGAAAGAAGCTAATGAAAGAAGATCTCTAAATACAACAAAAAGAGACAAACACGGTTCTTTGGCCATGTAATAAAAAGAGAGACCTTGGAGAACATCTTGACAACTGGAAAGATCAGTGAAAAAAGGGATAGAGGCAGACCAATAGAGATGACGCTGAATGGGCTGAAAGGATGGCATGGAGTGGATAAAATCAATAGAGCTGTTCCAGGCAACCTGGGGTCGTGATATGTGGAGATGCATGAGCGACTATGCAAATTGGCAGGGCACATTTTGATGATGATGATGATGATGTCCTCCCCTTGTCGTCAGCTGTGAGTTTCTGTAACTTACATTAACCAAGAAAATGGCGCCTGGAAATTCATCTTTTGTAGTAAGGAAAAACAATAGGCTGTGAATTGAAATATTCCAAGTGCGGTGATATTTGTCCCGTAATTAATTAATTATTTCAGTCTTTCATTCACTAGCTCACTTACTTGATGAGAAATGATTTGAAAAAGGCAATCGAACACGGAGAGAATTTCCAGTTGTTTCCTAATCTACCGGGGCTCACAGGAGTCGTGCTGTCAGTTGTCATAATGTACAAGTTGTTGGCAGCACACCCGGCCTGGTCATACGTGTCACCGTCGTGTTCTGCGGACAAGCTGAGAATGAAATAACAGTACTGCAGTTGGGTAATATTTGTAGGTCTAAACGTGGGTCTATGGAAGAGGCAGCCAAGGGAGCAAGAAGAAGACATTACATCTGCCTGCAAGCCAGAAACAGCAGCACAACAGGAGGAGGGAGAGAAAAGAAGAAGAGGAAGAGGAAAAAGAAAAAGAAGAAAAAGAAAAAGAAAAAGAAGAAGAAGAAAAAGAAGAAGAAGAAAAGAAAAGTTTTCTTTCTTTCTGTATGTTTTTATTTTTATTTTGCTGCATACAAATACTTTTTTTTTTTAAAATACGCTTCATGTTTGTCTGCTTTATGTGCTTGCCTGATTTAGTTTGTATGGTTTATATATTGTACTAGCTATACCCGGCCACGCGTTGCTGTGGCCCAGAATGGTGAAATGGAGAGGAAAGAAAATAGCTCTTAGCTAACAGTGTCTGGCATATCCCCTCCTCTCCCCTCGACCCAGTCATATCTCCCTCTCCGAAGGATTGAAAAATCATCACCTGGCAAAATTATTAAAATTCAAATAGTTAAGAAATGAGAACTATAAAACAATATTTTAAGCTCTCTCAGCTAACTTTGTCTGGCATAACTCCCCCCCCCCCCCCCCCCCCCCCGCTTCCCTAATCATGTCTCCCTCTCCGAAGGATTGCAAAATCATTCATAGTGAAATTATAAAAAAAAATTATTGAAATAGTTAAGAAATGGGAACTTTAAAATAATATTTTAAGCTCTCTCATCTAACTATGCCCTGGCACAACCACCCCCCCCCCCCTTTTTTTTCCCTCTTTCAAACAATCATATCGCGCACTCTCCGAAGGATTGAAAAATCATCACCTGGTGAAATTATTAAAATAGAAAAGTTTAAGAAATAAGAACTTTAAAATAATATTTTAAGCTCTCTCAGCTATGTCTGGCATAACCCCCCCCCCCCCCCCTTTCCCCCTTCTCCAATCATGTCATTCTCTCTGAAGGGTGGGAAAGTCACCATGTGACGAAATATTGTAACTAAACTGAGCTTGGCATTCGTGTCCACCCAGACTTAAATGGATAGCATTAACTTGTACTGAGAAGTAAATGTGGCCAGTGTAACAGCTACCTCATCACCCATCCAGCAGTACCAGTACTAATGCAACTACTATCAACACCACTATCACAACAACTGTCACTACAGTCTGTGTAGGTTGGTGTAGAAAAGAGGAGTTAGCGCCGCATGCTGTCGCCACGGACTATTTAGTTTAATGTTGCCCTCGACATTAAAAAAAAAAAAAAAACTTTATCACGTAACCTGTGATGGAACCCACAGTAAAAAGTACACAATACTCACGAATAGCTGAGAAAAATACATCGCACCCGTCATCTCTTCCTCTCCGAAGGAACGATTTTTAACTGACCTTGGCATCCGTGTCCACCCAAACTAAACTGGACTGTAAGCCGTCTTATTTAACAGTTTTTGTCATCGCCGAATAGTTTTTGATCTAGAAGCGTCACGGGGAGGCTAATTGGGACTTAAGTGAAATCGGATGTCTTTGGGCGAAAGGCGCAGATATTGCAACCTAGCTGTAACCCACAACACAATGTGGCAACCACCCTTTTGAGGAAAAAAGAGCAATTATCACCCAGCGGAGAATCAAAACCCGGTCACCTGCTTAAAGGATGGAATACTTATAATTATACTACCGAAGACTGAAGAGTTTATGTCAGATATCGCAGCCTAGCTGTAAACCACAACACAACGTGCCAACCGCCCTCTCGAAAGCGAACGAAGATTACCCGTGACATGACCATTGGGCATCACGTCGACGCTGTCGCAGGCTAGGTGTAAACCCTAAAACAGAAAAAAGGTGTAGATATCGCAGCCTAGCCAGAAACCACAACACAACGTGCCAGCCGCCCAGTTAAGGGCTACAAAAAATTATATCGCCCAGCGGAGAATCGAACGCGGGTCACTTGCATGATAGGCAGAATAGTTTCAACCAAACACTAAAGCAGAAAGTGGAAATGAAATTATATAGTAATGCAAAGCTCAATAAGAGCTCAGCTGTGAAAAATGGCCAATCAACTGAAAACAAATCTGGGCCGGCAACGAAACAAATAATGATTTGACCGTTGCTGGAGCAACGTCGTTCATGGTTTGTGCATTTTTGTGACAAAAACTCACGCCTTGAGTCAAAGGCAACGTTGTGTAAAAATTTTAAAGCAATCGGTTCAGTAGTTTCCGAGTTTAGAGTTAACAAACTCGGAAAATTAACATTTTTGTTAATATAGATTTATGCTTCACATTTGTCTGCTTTAAAAACAAAATTATGTGTTCTAATGTTTGCCTAATTTTTGTCTTTTTTATATGCGTGTGTTTTTTATGTTTGTTTGCCTTATATTTGTATTTGTTTTGTTATTGTATTTGTTATGAATACATGTTTCTTGTGTGTTTGAGTTTTCTGACAAAATCACAACTGGCCCTTACCTGTGACCCAGTTCATGGGCAGCAGTGTGTCCGGTGTTTTCGCTGAAATCATTCCGGACAATAGACACGGCACGCGCTGAGCACAGAGCACCAACTTCTGCGTAGCCATCTAGATCCCCTAGTTCATTTGCTATCAGTTTCAATCTGTTAAATATCACGAACAGATAATCAAACCAAACGCAAAGTAATAGCAGTCAGCCTCGCATGATCCCAAATACAAACTATAGTAAACGTATCGGCTTGAGAGCCTTTATCAACACATTATATGAATATACACTAACACAGATAAAAGCAAAAATACACAATCTGTTAAATTCATTCGCACGGTTTTTTTATTGAGCAGATAATGAACAAATGTGAGCAGTTATTGAAAGGGGCACACATGAACGGAAGAAGGCAGGAGGTGGAAGAAAGTTATGTAGTGAATATTGACGACAAAGCTGCTGGACTAGTGTTATCAAAGATATCGAAACAAAAATGACAAAAGTCAGCAAATGAAAGATTAGACTGCGAGCCTCGAGTGACTTATAAATGGCAAACATAATGATGATGATGATGGCTTCTTTTTCAGGACGTAATTTTTTCTTATTTGAAGTCCCACTGTGGCTTTTGCCAGGGGCCGCAATATAGGCAGGCCATCAATATGGCCAATTGTCTGAACGCGGTTTCTTGGACCTCTCCACTGTGATCCTCATCCGCATGGTGGTACTTTGTGTCATCGGGTGTTTATCGCTTGTGTGATGTCCTAGTAAGGTAGAAAGTCAGTCAGTCAGTCAGATGATGATGATAACGAGATGATGCATGAAAATACATCCATGGGTGACTATCAGTATCATAGTAAATTAGATTATTATGTCTGTTTGTCCTCTACCCTCCTCTGCTGGCTGTTACATATAGATATTTTAAAGATATTTTAAAAATTTTATTATGGATGGTAACTCCTTACGTTCCATGTTCCTATCTTCGTTTTATATTTTAGTCCAAAGACAGAGCCTTCTACTGCAGCGCATTCAGTAGAATTTCCGCGGTCATCTCCTCTGCTTGTACTAGTTAGTTCTGCCGTTGTTCTCTTCCCCGATTCGCGTAGGTGACCTCCCTGGCCTGGGGTTTTTACCATCAGATTTGTGAGATACTTTTTCAGCTTCCATGTTGAATTTCTAGGGATTTATAATGTGGTAGTCTCCCCTTGCTTTCCACATCCACACGGCTGAGCATCTCAACCTTCAGCAATCTTTTAGACTGCCTGGGTAAAGGAATACTCTACTCTACGATTTTATTTCTAACAGCAGATAACATCACAGGATGGTTCGCTTATTCCTGCGGATATTCGGTTCCCAAGACTGCGTTAGTCACACCGAGGTGTGTTTCTGTCCTCCACCACGAGGAGGAAATATTAAACAACATAAAACACCCGTTACAAAAATATTAGACAATATAAAACACCCGTTACAAAAATATTAGACAACATAAAACACCCGTTACAAAAATATTAGACAACATAAAACACCTGTTACAAAAATATTAGACAACATAAAACACCCGTTACAAAAATATTAAACAACATAAAAGACCCGTTATAGAAATATTAAACAACATAAAACACCCGTTACAAAAATATTAGACAGCATAAAAGACCCGTTATAGAAATATTAAACAACATAAAAGACCCGTTAAAGAAATATTACACAACATAAAACACCCGTTATAAAAATATTAAGCCACATAAAACACCCGTTATAGAAATATTACACAACATAAAACATCCGTTATAGAAATATTAAGCCACATAAAACACCCAATATAGAAAAATGAAACCACATAAAACACCCAGCCGTTTAAGGTATAATAAACCGCATAACTCACCCAGTACAGAAGTATACATTACATTACTCAAGAGGTATAGAAATACCTTATGATGCAGCTAACCCGTGATTAAATATCCCTACACATAACGTCACCCGGGAATGATATGTCTCATCACATAGCTCATGGGAGTTAGAAATACCACACCACACAACTGACCCAGTATAGAAATAGTGCATTTTCATAGCAAATACCTTATCACATAACACACCCGGGATTAAATATCCTAACATATAACTCACCCGTAAATAAATTTACTCACATTTAACTCGATCGGGATCAGATGTCCCCACACATAATTCACCCGGGAATAAATGGCCTCACACACAACTCACCCAGTAAACAGCATGTAGTGGTCACTGCGGGGCAAATCTGGTTGTCTCCAACACCACTCCATGAAAGTCTTCAGCCCATGGTCACCATCAAACATATCGTCAACATGTGACCCGTTAGAGAACAAGGTCATGTCATTTGCATCCTGCAGGAACAGTTATGTTGTGTTATGTGTTATGAATTTGGTTATCATTACGGCACTCGAAGTTGAGTTGAGCCAATAGCTAGCATCACTGCACTTAGGATATTCCTATCAGTTCTCCGTCCTTATCTTCAGCAGCCAGTACAGAGTCCCAGTGGCGCTGGTACCAGTAGCAGGTCGATTATATTTCCGTCTTGCCTTTCTTCTGAGTGTAGAATGTTGGCCAGATCCATTGGTTTCTTCACGGTTTACCATTCTCTCCGCATCGTAATAATCTGTTCGCTCTTCTGAGTTGTTCTCTTGCTCCTAAAGGGTCTTGCTTGACCATATCTAACGGGTTGTGAAGCAATTTACCGCCGAGTGGTGCAGCACAAGTCAACCTGGCTATCTGTTCGTTTCCCAACACACATTTTTGTTCGGAAAAGAATATTCTCAGGATGCTAATAACCGGAATCCTCCCAAGCGTTGCTCGCCTTTATACACAGAGCTACCATTATGCACGTTTCTCAGCATTTAGGATAGGACTCTTTGAATAGTCACGTCACTGAAGTCAATCCAACAGTTCACAACATAGATACTTCGTTCAACCTCCAAAGATGTTGTAACTAGGGTGTCTATAACGATGACGCCAAGACCCACTTCGGTGCACCCTACAGTCTTGTACGGGTGATTATATTAACTACTGACCTATCTACTTGTCTGCCCCGGTCTGCCACCTGAAGTTTTGACACTCCTGCTACTCCAATAATCTTATTATGGATGACAAACAAACGGGTCTCATTATAAATATTAATGTTCGCCCAGTATGGTTTCTACTACCCTATTGTCGGCGCATACAACCAAATGAAAAGACCCACTGCTCCACTAACAAGCATATCGTAACACTAATGGAGGTTTGGCTTCAAAGAACATCTGCCTAAGAGGCGAGGAACCAACAGTCTGCATACAAATAAGCCAGATGTTTGAGACGAAAGTGAACGCAAAATTCCAGTTCTGGAACAGAACAAAGTAAAGAATTGGTCGAGCAACCAGAACTTTCCGCCAGAGTTTACATGCTGAAAAAGCTAAGATGTATATGGCTCTAGAACAGAAAATAACTACACGAGAAAGGCGCTGTCACTGACAACACATGAAGAGACACGGTTACGAATACCAGCAAAAGATCTGCGTGGTCTCGAGACATCGTGTTTCCTCGAGTGCTAGAGGTTCCGGGTTCAACCACTGGTAAAGGCTTAGATTTTTTTAAAGTGGACTTGGACTTCTAGTAATAAGCCCTGGTCTCTGGGTAGTGAGACTGGACGCCCGTGTGCATTGTTGAGAACATAAAAAATATCTTGGCAGTTGGAAATCGTAAAGAGTGGCCTAAGGGCGCTGCCCGAGTAAAATTTGGAGTTAATAATCTACCCAAAGTATTTCAGGATCCTAGCCGGTGCTACAGAGCCTGTGCACTGTGCTGAGCTTCTTTGGACTCAGATTTGAGTTGGAAGAGAAACGGAGCACTTATGGGTTACACCCGTGTGCCATGATGTTGACCCATTGTTTAAAACCTCAAACAAATACCAGCACTAGAGAGAAAGTTGGAATAAGTCCATGTCTGGATTATATTGACAGACAAAGAATGAAATGGTTCAGCCATCTAGTGACTGCAAAAGGATGAAGAAATCCATCACCAAAGCCATCCGAGAAGCGCAAGATAAAACACTTTTTACGGCTTCAATGTTTGTGATTTAACATTCTTTTCCTCCTTCTTCTCGTTCGCTGCGTTCACCAGCTGTAAACTCCAGCAGAAAGTTCTGGTTTGCTCGACCACTTCTGGACTGCAGTTCTGCTCCAGAACCGGAGTGTTGCATGCGCATCAGTTTAATATATTTGATTCACTTGAATGCAGATTGCTGGTTCCTTGCCTCTCAGACACACTCTGACTTCAAAGGATTAGTCCACTCTTACGACATGCTTTTGGTAGGCAGTAGGTCTTCTTGTTTTTCCCACGATGGGACCCCAGAACCCACTCAGGGATTGAAATAACTGTCGCCGGCAGAAACTTAAAACTTTTCCCGGTATGAATTTTATTATTGCTGGCATAAACACTACATCCAACAGTGTATTGCCTTGCATATTTAACTGTATCTCATTACATTGACAAATAATGAAACAAAATGTAATTCCTCTTTAATAAGATATATAAATATATCCATCAATCCCTTCATCCATTTATGAAGTATGGAACAGAAAATCGACTATGCTCAGCCTACTGAGAGCGGTATCGGTTATATTTGTGGTCTGGTTTCTTTGTGCCAATTATGTTGGTTTCGAAATGCTAACTGCACCAGCACTAGTGGCTTAGACAGGTACTTTAGCAACTAGTGAGAGTTGTTGGGAATTGGTGAAAGGCTGGTATGCCCTAATCACACCCACACACATATACATATACAGACACGTGTGCCCGCTTCACCTATGAATGTATGTATATGTGTCTGCATTTACACACATGTACATATAAAAACACGCATTCCTACTCCCACGTAAGAATGCATGTATATTTGTCTGAAAACACAGACAAGTAAATGCATATACACACACAAACATCATATACTCAAGAGAGCTGTCGTGGTATAGCCTCCAGACGCTCTCCTGAAACAACCCTAGCTCCAAGGTTGACCCAGCCTTAATAGAGTACTAGTGTTGTATCACACTGCCTCTTGTTGTACTGCACGCCCTAACAACTTAAGTCTGGGACTAATCACATGATAACCACGGACATCAAAGATCAACAACTTAATCATTTTGTTTACTCAACTTACAGAAACAAATACAGACTAAAAGTATGAAAGTACATCTGACACAATACCCGAAAAACTAACAGCCTTAGGGGACTGCATGGTCTCGAGGCATGGTGTCCGCTTCGAGTGCTAGAAGGTCTGGGTTCAAGCCCCGGTGAGAGGTGGGATTTTTTCACGTGGACTTCTAGTAATTTCCCCTAGTCTTTGGGTAGTTAGACAGAACGCCCGTGTGAATTGTAGCGCAGGTAAAAAAAAAAAAAAAAAATCCGTTGCCAGTTGGAAATCGAAAAGAGTAACCTAACGGCGGTGTCCGGGCAAAATTTGGAGTTACAAATCTATCAAAAGTATTTCAGGATCCTCGACGGTGCAACAGAGTTCGTGCACTGCGCTGAGGTTCTTCAGCTAGAAGAAGAACGGAGCACTTATTAATTACACCCGTGTGCGATGATGTTGATAGTTAAATAAACAAACATAACAGACTTAAAGTACCCTGCTAGCATTATTCTACCGCGATTCATTCTTTCAATAAAATACATATTCGATTATATTCTTGTCACGCAAAACTTACATTCAAAATTCTGAGAACCGTTACAGTAGTACGTATTGCGATATCTGCATCCTTGATATTCTGGTATCGGATATTCATCTGAAACATAAATCAAATGGAAATGTATGTTAGCATGTATAAATGTTGTTTGTATGGTTGCTTGACACACGATGTCCAAGCGTAAGCATCTCACATACTAGGCATACCAAAAATAAAATGTGCACTGGTTCCATAATTAGGATTAACTGCAGTGCCTCTACCTAATCACAGCACCACAATCCAGAAGCTGCGGTCGTTCATATAAAGGAGAGTAGTGAAAACAAAGGTCCGTAGTTTCGTCTGGGAGACAGTGTGTCGACCTCGTCAAACGAACGCCAGTCACTTATCTCTATGCTGTGTATAGACAGCAAAGGAAGACGCTTTTAACACCCCTACAACATAGGACAACCTTTGGGAACCAATACGAAATCACGCTGCCGAACGAGCTGGGGTTAGAATTGTGAGTTGTATCCCTTCTGCTCTGTAAGCCACCCCCTTCTCCCCTCCCCCATCAAAAGCAAATACATTTAGAGGCGTCTATCCTCTCTCCTTTTGTAAGAAGCGTAAGCTGCCCAGGTTGTCACTTATATCCTGTGGCTCATGTTCGCGCTGGTGGGCCCCTGCCTCTGCTCCCTGGTACTATGCCTTCAGCTCTTATCTTTTTCGATTCGCCGTGGCGTTTAATATGGCAAACATATTTTTGCTTCAGAGACAAGATGCTGATTACCACACACTTTTCCTTGATTTTCAGATCTTTTACGATGTCAGTATTGCTTATCATTTTTGTAAATTACTCTTTGCACATATATTATTTCCAAAAAAAAAATTATAACCATTGTCATTCAACACATTATAACGACAAGATATTATTACGATTAATACACACTTAAACAAGGGTTAGACACATCAAAAGGCCCCTGAGAATTTGTGTCGGTGCTTCTGAACTAGTAACACTAGATGCCTAAACTGTAGATAGAACTGTATACTTACAGATTCGGCCACAAACGTGTACCACAGTCTCATCTCTCTAGGAGTATTACCCAGCCCGACATACTGCACCCACCTGGAAATAAGATGTTTGCAACTACAATTTCCCCGCTGTGGTGGGGTAATTATTGTGATTGGGGACAATTATTTGGCTAATGTTGTTTAGCACATTTGTGTTCTGTGTTCCTGTGTTTACCTTCTTGTTCATTAACCTAACTATTATATATATATGCAAAAACAAATCAGTAATAACAAATCAGCTTATTAAGTTAGTTTTTTATGTTTGACAGTCTAATTCTCCGGACCAAATTCTTGGTGATCAGTGTGTGTCACAAGGTGTAGACTAGAGGGTAATTGTCAGTACATAGGTCAGCATGTCCATCAGGGGATGTGGCCGACGCAGAACACTCAGGGGAAGGATGAGACGGATGTACATTCAGATGGTTACTGGTACCATCGAAGCTGGAACTCTTCACTTGTGCCGAAGATGAAAACTGAGCCCTTATGGGAGTGTCCCGAGTGCTGTAATGTCGATTCTTAATTCAACATTTAACATTCAGCATTCAGTGATTAGCATGTCCATTACAGAAGGCAGCTTTCTTCAGGCCACGCCTAAAGGTCTCTCTTTCTCTAGCCAGTTCTCCAGCTCGGTGTGTGTTCACACACAGTGCATCTTCAATGTTCTGTGTCCACCTTCGTGGAAGTCGGCTCCTGCCTTGTTTTCCGAAATATGCACCCTCGACCACAGTTCTCTTGAGATCACCATGGCGCTTGACATGTCCAAAATACCTAATCTTTCGGGAGAGGATGCTGTTTACGAGCCAGTTCTTCGCGATATGCAGGTCATGCAGGATGTCAAGGTTTTTGGTTTTCTTCTGGGTCCATGGTATTCCAACAATGTATCTGTAGCATTTCAGTTCAAAAGCTCTGAATCCCTTCTTCAAAGACTAGCTGAGAGTCCACGACTTATATCCATGTTCCCCGAGTGGGTTCCGGGGCCCAGTGGGGAAACCAATAATAGACCCACTACCTGCCTAAAAGCATGTCGTAAGAGTGGACTAATTGAAAGCTTCCTTCAAAGACAGAGTAGATCTGCCTGAGAGGCAAGGAACCAACAGTCTGCATGTTAATTACGCAGACCTGTGAGATGGATGTACACGCAATACAAGTTCTAGAATAGGACTAGAGTCCAGAAGTGGATGAACAGCCAGAACCTTCCGCTGGAGCTTACAACCAGTGAACGCGAAGAAGAAGATATCCATCAGTTGACACGAGAAAGATGTCAGCACACAAGACCTATAAAGGCAGCTGCGGTAGTAAAACGGCTGGACGCTCGCCTAAATACCAAAAGGTCATGGGAACTGAAACTGCTTCGTGTAACGACTTTTTTATTTCTTTAAAATTAACCGTGTTTCCAAGGTCAGTCAGCCTAAAAAGATACGAGGAAATGTCCTGGGCTGTAAACGCGGTATGTGAGATGTCCCAAACTGCACAGTTCGTGACGACTATATTAGCTATGGGACACTAAATTATCAGACTCCAGACACTTCCCCTACCCCTGCCCTTAAAAAAATCCTACCATGGGCAGTAGAGACAGATAATCAATGTATGTACTTTTTTAGTAATTAGTTCAGTTGTTCTCAGCGCCATACAATAGCACCGATTTGACATTACATTAAATATTCCAGCCTAGGTGACTTACTTGATGTAATCTGCGTGGTCCACGACGAAAGCAATTTCCACATCATGTTGGGTTGGACTCTTTTTGTTTAGTGTGTTTTGCGCACCTAATGCACCGATTTGTGGCGTATGGTTTCCGAGGGCACTGCGCCTGGTTCGCAATTCTGAAAAGATTCTAAAACAGTTTGTGCCCGGTCGACGCTTTCAACAGGCAGTTAGATGTCCTACAGCAGTGTTTCCCAAACTTTTCTTAGTCGCGGCGCCAGTTTTTCAATTAAATTTTTTTTCCCACGGTGACCTAAACTAAATAAAAGTAAGAATATTCGTATGTAAGAGATTAAACAAAATTACAACTCGTGTTTGTTCGAATATTTCGCGGCAACCCTGTGAAGAGGTCTCGGCTCCCCGCGGAGCCGCGGCGCACAGTTTGGGAATCACTGTCGTACGGAAAGAGACTATTCCATTTTTTTATACAAACAAGTGAAATGAAGAAGACTACAAAGTTTAAACTGTTAATTATGTCGTAAGCAGTAAGGAGAGTCACACAAATCTAGCAACCTGATCCCACAGGAAACTGAAACTAGGAAATGTAGAGTCTTGAATAAGTCTACTCAATAACCTGTATGTTGACACCATTGTTACTTGAGTCAATTAAAGGCTTCAGATGCAGAAAGAGTTCAAACGCTCACAGCTAAGTCAGTAAGTAAAGACTGTAACGAGGTTGTATTAATAACTAGTTACTTGACGTAGTGTCTGTGGCTTAGGCGTTGCGAACGCGTTTCGTAATGTCGGGTGCCAGGTTCGATCCCAGCTGCGGAGTGTTTGTCTTGCGTTGGTTTCGACAGGAGTAGGAAGAGCTGACTGTATAGGAAGCAATGGCAAACTACTGAACGTAAAATTTGCCTAGTAAAAAAGCCAGAAAGTGCTGCGGTTGGTTCTGCAACATCCTGTAAAGGATACACAAATAACTTTTTTTCTTTCTTTTTTTTTCAATTTGACACTATACGGATATGTTATACGTTTTTAAAAGGGTAGGAAATTATGGGAAAGAGAAAAAAGGGATAAGAAAGAACAGTTTATCTCAGCTTTACAAAATCGATCACAATGAACAAACAAAGGACTTTGCGGTGATTAGCCTTTATCAGCACACATGAACAACGCTGCATACATACACAAATATGCACTAACTATGAAGTGACTACATATGACTCTAGTGTACTAAATAAATGATAATGCTATAATATATTGCTTTAATCTGACCTCAAGATGACAGCAAAGACATTTGAAATTTTCGGTTCAATACATTCGGTTCTATAACGAAGTGGCTAGAAGTTTGTTTACTGGTTCGAAGTCTTAGATTCGAGTCTGATTTGAGCTGAGTAAACAGTCGACGTCACAGCACGCGGGATATTTCTATAAACGTCCCGTCCTCACCTTCAGTAGACAGCCACGAGTTCCATCCAATGATACCAGTAGCGGTGTGATTTTATGTCAGTCCTTTATGCCAGTCTTTTATGTCAGTGTCGGCCAGATCCCTTCGCCATTCTCAGCTAAACCATTCCTTCCATGCCAAATGGCTTCTATAATGTTCACTTTTTCCAAGAGGGCCTTGGCCCCACCTGGTTTAGCATGCATCAATTCAATACTTATGTGGTCAGGCACCAGCCAATCTGTGTGCCTGTTCGTTACCCAACAAACTTCTATGACACGAATAAGATCCATAGCACTCTTACTAAAAAGGACTGCTTAACCCAGTTTATAATGGGAACCATGAAATTTGCTTGGAGTGAAGACACGGCGAGTGTTCTCGCAAGCTCGCCCATAGAGTACTGCTTAATCTAGAAAAGAGAAGGGTCTAGCCCCAGGTGGCCGATGGACTATTTTGTTTTTGTTTATTATTAAACGGCGTCTGCGGCCGCAGTAGTGCAGTAGCTAAATTCTTTCCTATCGTCCAGATCTTAAGATTCTGATTATGGCATTAAAGTTCCGCGGGCTTGATATTATAGTACATTAAAGAGGGTAGTTATTGGTAAAGATGATAATTTTTAGGACGATGGAAACGGGTAAATAAAAAAATAAAACAAGAAAGAAGACGAAAAAACAATAGTAATAATAGTGATTGTTGTTATAATAGCAGTCGTTGCAAAAGCAGCCATACTAGTAGTAGCAGCAGCAGCATCAAAAGCAATGGCAACAACAACAGCAGCAGTAGTAGTAAAAACAGTAACCTGTAGAATATTCCACTGTGTCGCCAACAAAAGATCTTTTTGGAGCTACGTAAGGAAAAATCCGATGAGTCATGCTGGTGACGTTGTCGGCTTTTCGCTTGTGTCTGGTCTCATAGTGAAGTGTCCAAGCCACATCATTGTCAACGAATGTCCCTCTCTGGAAGATAGAACTGCATTAGTGACATCCTATCTGGGAAGTGGCAAAGCCGCAAGTGTTGCAGAAAGGAACAGAAAAATTAACTGAATATTTTAGAAAGATTAAAGGTTTCTTGAGCTCTCGAAGGGTAAGAGTCGAAATGGAGGAATAGGTGGTGGAGCAGGAGAAAGAACAAAAGCAGAAGAAGAAGAAGAAGAAGAAGAAGAAGAAGAAGAAGAAGAAGAAGAAGAAGAAGAAGAAGAAGAAGAAGAAGAAGAAGAAGAAGAAGAAGAAGAAGAAGAAGAAGAAGAAGAAGAAGAAAAATAAAAAGAAGAAGAAGAAGAAGAAGAAGAAGAAGAAGAAGAAGAAGAAGAAGAAGAAGAAGAAGAAGAAGAAGAAGAAGAAGAAGAAGAAGAAGAAGAAGAAGAAGAAGAAGAAGAAAAAGAAGAAGAAAAAGAAGAAGGAAAAGAAAAAGAAAAAGAAAAAGAAAAGAAGAAGAAGAAGAAGAAGAAGAAGAAGAAGAAGAAGAAGAAGAAGAAGAAGAAGAAGAAGAAGAAGAAGAAGAAGAAGAAGAAGAAGAAGAAGAAGAAGAAGAAGAAAAAGAAGAAGAAGAAGAAGAAGAAGACGAAGAAGAAGACGAAGAAGAAGAAGAAGAAGAAGAAGAAGAAGAAGAAGAAGAAGAAGAAGAAGAAGAAGAAGAAGAAGAAGAAGAAGAAGAAGAAGAAGAAGAAGAAGAAGAAGAAGAAGAAGAAGAAGAAGAAGAAGAACAAGTACAAGAACAAGAATAAGAACAAGAACAAGAACAAGAAAGAAATGCAAGTGCTTGAGGTTAAATGAAAAGCAGAATATTTAAAACAAGAGGTAACAGAACACATAGTGAAAATCAGGGGAAGAGGAGGACAAAAGAATGAGAAGACAAAAGGAAATGAGAGGAAGTGACTACGATATTCTTTCTTCTGCTCAGTTCTCCAGGTTTCACAATGAGATAACCTCATTCAGTTTTTCTCCTTCTAGCTATAAAATAGTTCTTAACGCTACACAGGTGACACAGCTATTTAAAGCCGTCAGCCCATGAGATTCCAAGAGACTGAACGTAAATTAATACACACTAAATAAACACAAAAGGTAACAGTTAGTGCGATGTGCTGGTAGCCATATTCGTGGGACGATTCACCCACACAGGTGGAATGTTAGAGCTGAACTCTCACTGTCAACAATTTAAATAACAGACGCAGTTCGTGTCATTTTAGTGGCATTTCCTGCAGTTGTTTGCGAAAGAATATTGGTTTTATATACATGACATGTCCTACAGTTGTTGACGGAAGAATGTTGGTTGCGAACTGATATTTCCGTAATAGTGTAATACACACACATGAACCGCGGGGTGGGGTGGGGGAGGGGTGAGATAGAAATATGTGGGGGCGCTTCAGGTCGTTGCAACACTTTGCAATAAAAAAACATGTATTGGTATTAATGAAAATAAGTAGAGACCTAAAAGGATACAGTAAACAACATGAAAATCGAAAGCTATTGTTGCCAGGAAGGGATTCGAGCCTGTCGCCTCAAAACGACGAGAGCTTTGCTGTAGTAAAAGTGTACTTCGACGCATGACCAGCTGGACAAACCATACTCTCTGCCTCTTTCTATAAATGCCAATCAAAACATATCAACTGACAGTCCGATTTTTCATTGGTTGGCGGAAGAAGAATTATGGTCAAGGGAGACACACTAAATGTACTGCCTTCCAGAAGAGTTGACACAAGAGAGTCAGAGACTTTGAGACAAGACAGTCAGAGACGATAGGACAAGAGAGTCAGTGAAAATGGGACAAGAGAGTCAGTGACGTTGATACAGGAGAGTCAGAGACGTTGAGGCAAAAGAGTAAAAGACGTTGAGTAAACAGAGTTAAAATTGTTAAAATGGACGCTGGACAGCGGAGCTGTTCGAAGCAGAGGCAAATTTTTTGCTTCTGCCGGACGGTGGCCGAAGTATTTTTGCTTCATTTGTAGACTGGATATAGTTTCGTCGCCCAGCTTCTGAGTTGAATGCATGGCGTGACCCTGTGAGCTGCGGATTGCATTTGAAATGTATTTTCGACTGTGACCAACGTGGTGGTGTGAATTGTAGATTCAGAAAATGGCGTGATGCCTGTCGTGCAATGTTGGCGGTGCCCGTATCTGGTTAAAATTGATCGCGTGGACAACTGCTGAACTGTTGGCGACAAGTTCTGCTATCATCAATGATGAACTGCATTTCTAATGTTGGACTGTTTGTGTTAGCACTTCGGATGGCTACCGTATGCTTTAATGCGAGTGTATGCTAGATATGCTGAGACAGGAGTCTGTCAATTTTTCCACAAGGGACTGTGATAAACATTCTGGGTGTTTTTCGTTGGCACAGGAGCGGAGCAAAGATGGGGCGACCCGTTGCCATGAAGCTGAAACTAAGACTACCAGACTACCAAACAGAGTCAGAGACGAAAAGACTAGAAATTCAGAGACGTTGAGACAACAGAGTCCGAGATGTTGAAACAAGAGAGGCAAAGATGATGAGACGACAGAGTAAGAGACGATGAGACAAGAAAGTGAGAGACAATGAAACAAGAGGTTCAGAGACGATGAGACAACCGAATCAGAGACGATGATACAACAGAGTCAGAGACGATGAAACACAGAGTCAGAGACGATAGGACAACAGCCAAAGACGATGTGACGAAAGAGTTAGAGACGATGAGACTAGAGATTCAGATATAATGAGACAAGAGAGTCAGAGACGATGAGACAACATTCAGAGGCGATGAGACAACAGAGCAAGATACTATGAGACACGGAGTCAGAGATGATGAAATAACAGAGTCAGAGACGATGGGAAAAAGAGTCAGAGACGATGGGACTACAGAGTCATATACGATGAGAAAAGAGAGTCATAGACGATGAGACAACAGAGTCAGAGACGATGAGAAAAGAGAGTGAGAGACAATGAGACAAGAGAGTCATAGACGATGAGACAACACAGTCAGAGACGATGAGACAACATAGTCAGAAACGATGAGACAAGAGAGTTAGAGACGTTAAGAGAAGAAAGTAACAGATGTTGAGACAAGAGAGTCAGATATGATGAAACAAGAGAAGTCAAACACGATGAGACAAGACAATCAGAGACGATGAGACAACAGAGTAAAAGACGATGAGACAATAGAGTGAGAGACGATGAAACAAGAGGGTCAGAGACGATGAGACGAGAGTCAGAGACGGTGAGACTAGAGAGAGATAAACAATGATAAAAGAGAGTCAGAGACGATGAGACAACAGCGTCAAAGACGTTGAGACAACAGAGTCAGAGACGATGGGACAACAGAGTCAGAGACGATGAGACAAGAGAGTTAGAGACAATGAGACAAGAGAGTCAGAGACGATGAGACAACAGAATCAGAGACGATGGGACAAAAGAGTCAGAGACGATGAGCCACACAGTCAGAGACGATGAAACAACAGAGTCAGAGACGATGGGACAATAGAGTCAGAAACGATGAGACAACAGAGTCAGAGACGATAAGACAACAGAGTCAGAGACGATGAGACAACATAGTCAGAGACGATGAGACAAGAGAGTTAGAGACGTTGAGAGAAGAGAGTCGGAGATATTGAGACAAGAGAGTCAGAGATGTTGAAATAAGAGAGTCAAAGACAATGAGACAAGAAAATCAGAGACGATAAGACAATAGAGTAAGACACGATGAGACAAGAGAGTGAGAGGCGATGAGACAGGAGAGTCAGATACGATGAGACTAGAGAATCAAAGACAATGAGACAAGAGAGTCAGAGACGATGGGACAACAGCGTCAGAGACGATGAGACAACAGCGTCAGAGACGATAAGACAACAGGGTCAGAGACGATCAGACAACATAGTCAGAGACGATGAGACAAGAGAGTTAGAGACGTTAAGAGGAGAGAGTCAGGGATATTGAGACAAGAAAGTCAGAGATGTTGGAATAAGAGAGTCAAAGACAGCGAGACAAGAAAATCAGAGACGATGAGACAACAGATTAAGAGACGATGAGACAAGAGAGTGAAAGGCGATGAGAGAAGAGAGTCAGAGACGATGGGACTAGAGAGTCAGAGACAATGACACAAGAGAGTCAGAGACGATGAGACAACAGAGTCAGAGACGATGAGACAAGAGAGTTAGAGACGTTGAGAGAGGAGAGTTAGAGATATTGAGACAAGACAGTCAGAGATGTTGAGAAAAGAGAGTCGAAGACGATGAGACAAGAAAATCAGAGACGATGAGCCACTCGTTGACACTGTGTATTCAACGAGGCCACGCATTCAGAAACCCGATTGCCTAACAAAGAAAACAAACATGCCAACCAACTCCTTCAGAGAACATTGAGCATGGAATATCACTGAGATGGCTGCTATAACAGAACATAACCCTTGACCCATTAGGGTCGCTGAGGTGTATTGATGGAAGCACTAGCACATAAAACCCGCTATCTTTGTTTGTCTTCTGTTTGATGAATAAGTGTATGATAACTTAGTCTTGTCCATTTCTTGACGTTGTCATTCCATTTTCTTTTTTTGCCCTTCTCTTCTTTGACTACACCTCAATGTTCAAGGATGCGGACAACACGGTTTAAATCCATGTGTTTATTAAATAACGAGATTTCCCTACAATTGTTGATGCAAGACAGTTTGGTTTCCGTATTCATGATATTCTTGGGAGTCTCGATAACGTAGCGGCTAGACGTTCACCTGCAGGTCCCATGGGTTGGAGTTTGAATCTACCTCGAGTCAACATTTTTAGATAGACCAATCGGTCATTGTAAGGGGGTCAACGTCATACTAGCTGCCTTTACCTCCCTGAATATTTCCCGGTACCAATTTCAGACCTGGGGAACCTGGAAATCCAGGCAAATTGATTAGTTCTTTAAGAGGGGTTTTTGTTGTGTGTATATAGTTGTTTAACCTGTTCTCTTCTGAAAGGGTTTACTTAAAAGTGTTAAATTAGACTTGAAATACCAGACAAGGAGACACACAGACGTTTAAATACGTATATACATATATATATATATATATATATATATATATATATATATATATATATATATATATATATATATATATATATATCGGCGTCTATGGCTCAGGCGTTGCTAACGCACTTCTTAATTGTGGATGTCCTGCTTCTATGACAGTCTCAACAGTGGTATCGGGTGCCGACCGTCCAGTAAGCAATGGCAAACTACTGGACGTAAATTTGCCTAGAAACACCGCAACAGCCAAATAATGCTGGGGTTGGTTTGGCACCGTCCTGTAACGATACGCTACTAACTTATATACATACATTCATTTACACGCACACATATACATATCCACATGTACATACACACATATACATTTACACAAACGCATATGAATGCACACATACAAATACACACTCATACATACACACATACACTTACATATGCATGCCCACACTCTTATACATATGCCCATATACATACATATATACACACGCCCTTTACATGCATTCATATACATACGCACATATACCATCACATATATACATATACACATACTAGCATGTAGTTTCCAGAGTCCTTCTTGACTATCATAGATGAGCTTGTGGTAAAGTCCGTGTACACTGCAGCACCCTGTGGACGGTGGAGCACAGCGGGTGAGGGAGGCATTCTTAAAGTAATCTAAACGAAACCATTATCAAGAGTTGGGTACGTACCAAAGGCTCAAGGGACAAAGAAACACCAGACTACCACAACCACTATTACCACTACAACCACTACTACTACTGCTACTACTATAACTTCTACTACTATTACTAGAACTACTTTTGCTGCTATTCTTGGTCTTCTCATTCTCCTCGTTCGCTTTCTTTTCCACGATCTTCTTGACTTTCTCCTCGATAAAGGGCTTTGTCATTTAGTTGGCGAGTGGAGGTTTTACGGAGAGCCCTGGGAGATTGTCACATGAGCTACGAATGTTGTGCTTTGTGCGACGCTATCGGCAGGTGACTAGCTGTTCTACGGTGAGACTGAGCCTTAGAGGATACAACTATATTCAATGAAGCCTATCCTCTCTACTTAACCTTCATTATAAACTATTTCTCCACCGAGGTTTTCTTCGGATATTTCTCCACCGTGGTTTTCTTCGGATATTTCTCCGCCGTGGTTTTCTTCGGGTATTTCTCCACCGAGGTTTTCTTCGGATATTTCTCCACCGTGGTTTTCTTCGGTATTTTATACGTAAAAATGTAGGTAAAGTAGTGGACATATAGTGCTAGACCTATATTTTATAGACCAATTGACATACGGTGGGTGATGTGGTCAGCATCCTGCCGGCCGCATTTATTACCGAGGACTCCACCGAGTACCCATTGAAGGCTGTCGACCTGGTAGTCAATGTCATTTTTGGAAAACCCGAACCCACGACCTTCCGAACCTCAGACAGGCAGGCGTCTAGCCGCTACACCCCGGCGACTTCACGTGGTAGTTGGTACTGCATGTATTTCCTTTTGCAGGTAATTTGTACAGAAAATAATAAAAGATCTACACAAGATAGGCCAGCAGTCTTGGTGGGCTGAATGTGGTCTTCTTCTTCTCTACTCTCATCGGCTGTAAACTCCGGCAGAATGTTCCAGTGGTTCATCAACCCCTGGACTTCAGACTTGTTCCAGAACCTAAGTGATGCTTGCATATCCGTTTTACATATATGACTAACAGTATACAGATTGTTGGTTTCTTGCCTGTCAGGCTGCAAACCTTCATTTCGTTTGTTATTTTTATGTCTTTGCAAGTGGCATCGTGTAAGACTGAGCATCCGAAACAAACCTGTAATTTTTGTGGTGATACCTTTTTGATTCCTTGGATCCCAGGTAGACCCAGCCTTGAGTGGTTACAAGGTACAGTCCTGGAAAGTAAAGGGGCCGGCTCGATGCCGACCTTATCACCCACCAAGTGCCGTTTGGTCTATAAAATATATGTCTAGCCTTATATACTCAATACGCCTGAAAGGCATGGAAAAGGGTCCTTTACTTTACTTTATTTACCGATTTGATCAATGCAAATTTTAAAAAAGCTACAAGAATCAGTGAAAGTTATGGTAACAGAAGCCGTCAGTGCACCCATGTAGACTTAGAAATGTTGACACATACAGATAGTCTTGGGCACGAATTTAATCGAAACCACAAAACAAAAACATTGACCCAGGGCTCTAGGACCGACCAAGATTATAGCAAGAGAATTCAGGTTTTTGAACATAAATGCTGTAGACGAATTGTGCGAATTAGCAGTTTAGGACACAAAACTAACAAAAATGTGTGAGACAAAAATAAACGAATGTGCAGGACACGAAAACACTATATGTCTGTCTGCCAGCCTGCCTACCTGTCTGTCTGTCCGCCTCTCTGTCTGTAAAAAGGTAGTTAGGTCAGTAGTAAGATAGACAGGCAGGCAGCGACTACCTGGAAATGGCTAGCGAAAAAAAGAAACTAAATACAACTAATAAGATAGAGACAGCCAGTGTCCTACCGTGATGTGATAAGAAAATAGGCATTGGAGAACATCCCAAAGACATGAAAGATAAAGGGTAGAAGAGGCAGACAGAGACCGGGAGAGACAATGCTTGATAGCTGGAAGAGATTGTATGGTGGAATTGATCCAAAATACCAATATCGATATATGTGGTGAGGTACGAGGCTTATGATGCTGGGCAAGGCACATTATGATGATGAAGGTTATAATAAAAATGTGTTTAAAATGGTAATGGTTATGTTGGATGATGAAAGTGATGATGGTAGTGGTTATGTTGATGATGCCAGCGATAATGATGATGATGATGATAATGATGGCGGTAATGTGTTTGATTATGATGATAACGTGGATGGTTATGATGTTCCTGACCACATTTATAACTGTAATTATCAATTTTTCTATGTGAATGTAGGATACTGGTGAAAATAATCAAAATTATTAAAGCAATATCTGATGGTTCAGTGTGTGCAGTGCGAAGAGATGATGGGTAAAGTGACTGCTGTGGAATACAACAGGTTAAAATGACTGGTGTGGAATAAAAGAGGGATGTATTTTATCAGCCCTATTTTTTTAGTATAACCTGGGGAGCCGCTACCTCTTCACAGGGGCACCGCGAAATAATCGAAGACACACATTTTTTTTTTTTTAAATCTCTATCATACGAATAGCCATACTTTTACTTAGGTTAGTTCGAAAAAAAAAGTTGGAAAAAAGTTTAATTGCAAAAAGGCGCCGCGACTAAGAACAGTTTATTAAACACTGATGTAACCAACGACAAGGTGATTACTAATGTGTTGGAAACACCGGCAATTGCTGGGTGTAGGACACAAAGTTGACAAATAAAACTTGATTGTGCTGATAATATTATTCTGCTAAAAATAAACAGAAATGACATGCAAAGAAAAACAGGGGATTTAGCAAATATAGCATTTACCGGTTAGACTGTAAATAAATAATGGAAAAAAGTTATACATTTAAGACAAAAATTATAGATAAAGAACATGAATCAATAGGGGCAAAGGGAATGGAAGAAACAGATTAATAAAGCAACTAGGTCGTAAATTTGATAGTGAAAGAAATGCAAAGAAACACAAATTATGTGTCGCATTTACAAGGCATCATTAGCTTTTAGAAACCTAAATAAAATACTCTAAAGTGAATAGTTGTAAAACTAATTTACTATTTTCAGTTCTGTTTTAGTTTTAACATATGCCAGAACCAGTAGAGATATAAGGGGGGAAAAAAGTAAATGCATTTGAAAACAAATGACTGAGGAAAATGTTGAATAGAAAATACGATGAATTCAAGAGAGGTGACACAATAGGAGAAATGTCTGGGCAACTACTAGCATCAACAGTTATAAGACAGAGAAGATGGCGTTGTATTGGACACATAACGTGAAGACACCAGTAGAGAATCACCAAACAGACTGTAAAAGTGGAAAACAAAACCAGAGCAGAAGGTCCAAAAGAAACCCTAAAGCGAAATTAAAGAACGAAAGAACGAACAAACTTTATTTTCAAAGGCTGAAGAAATGGACACGCAGGCCCGTCTTACATTCTGCCCTTATATAGTCTCCTTCCTTTCTTACTTTATTTCATCCATACATCAAGTAACAGTGAACATTATCAATAGAATCAAAATATTCAGCACAAGCACTGGAATAATCTAATTTCAGACTACAATAAACCGTAGTGATGAGCGGTTAGAACGCTGGGCTCTCAAGCGGCAGATCTGGATTCGAATCCTCGGTAAAGCAACGGATGTTTTATGTCGGGAGCAACTAAAAAAAAACTCACCTGCACAGTCGTGGCGACAGCACTAGCCATGCAGCTAAATCTTCTGGCTGAAATAACCTCGTGTAGTTAAGGCAGTAATTGGCAATAAAGCGTAGTAGCTGTAATAAATCTAGAGAAAATGTCCCTGTGTGTATTTTTGACTTGTGGAAGATTAAGAGAGAAGATAAAGAGAGGCAAAGAGTACTGGGCTTGATTCCATCCATGATATTTAAACGTTTGCACAGAGGAGAACGAAGGGGAAGAGCTCTATGTGACATACAATTGCACAAACAAGACAATGATGAATAGTGGTGGTGTGTGAACGCACCTCAGAGAAGCTATTAGCGGCCCGCGTACTTTCACCATCACTCATTACGACTGGCAGTAATCTTGACCTGGTCATTCTTATCACTGCTCTATCTCCTGCCACAGGAACAGCAAAAGTCAGTCTGTCAGGTAGGTTAGAGTCGGCATCCCTCCTGGCGCGATGGTAGGAGCTCCAGGCCTCTTGAAGTAGTATGACGTCAACAATTTCTGCACGCAAGAGAGTAGGATGGAACTATATAGTACAACACATTTGCATAATATTTACATATTAAAATTCTCATTGGTCGTTTGTCTTTAAATTTCAGTTTGTAGGCTGTAGTACAAGTGTGTATGTGTCTCAGTGTTGGGTTCAACAAAATATGATCATAATATTGACAATGTAACGGGGAAAAAAATCAGCAAATTAATCATGAAGTTTTTAAAACTAGATATATGCACACATACATACTTTTGTAAGCGTATACTGTCTTTATCCGCGAATCCGTAGTGTCATCTTCTTTGATTTTTTTTTTTTTTTCAAACCAGTTGGCGGAAATGCATTACTTAGACTAATTACTGGTTTGAGCTAAATATTTATTCCACACTGTTTCTATAGTTATCAATATAAAATTATTGTTTATCCGCCACCGGGTTGCCAACTGGCTGGCCGGTAGACGACTTCGTCGCCGGTCAGGACAATATTTTGGTCAGTCTCCTTTGACCACGTCAACACTGCAAGAGTAATTGTCATGCATCTTGGCGGACAATGCTAAGCCATTTTATATGGCGCACATACCGAGTCACAATTACAACCTAAAGCTCCCCTTTCGGGTAGGCTGGTTGAACAGGACGATTTGTGTAAATTAAAACTCATGATGATGATGATGACTACAGGTAACTATGTAATATCATTTACTTGTTTATTTGTTTTTTTTTTAACGTAAATGTTTGGCAGCTGCAGTGGTCTAGCGGCTAGACGCTCGCCTGCGGATCGGAAGGTCGTGGGTTCGGGTGCAGGCGGGGGCCGGACGTTTTTCACAATTGACCTAGGCTTCCAGGTCGACCTAGCCTTCAGTGGGTGCCAGGTCCAGTCCTAGGAAGTAAAAGTAGCCGGTGTGATGCTGACCACATCCCCCGCCTAGTGCAGTTTGTTTTGTCTATGAAATATAAGTCTAGCCCTATATACCCACCATCGCATGAAGACGTGGAAAAGGGTTCTTCGGTGTAAATATTTGTAGATTGTTGGTATTATTAGTCATTGTCATTATTTTCTGTATGTGTCATCTTTGTAAATTGTGGATGGGAGGGGGGGGGGGGTGGCGATGGAAGAGTGGAGCAATGGGAATCTCTTAGCACGAGCAAGGCTGCATGGCTGTATGACTGCATGGCTGTATGGCTGCATGGCTGTATGACTGCATGGCTGTATGATTGCATGGCTGTATGTCTGCATGGCTGTATGACTGCAGGACTGCATGGCTGAATGACTGCATGGCTGTATGGCTGCATGGCTGTATGACTGCATGACTGCATGGCTGCATGGCTGTATGACTGCATGGCTGTATGGCTGCATGGCTGTATGGCTGCATGGCTGTATGACTACATGGTTGTATGACTGCATGGTTGTGTGACTTAATGTTTGTATGACTACATGGTTGTATGACTGCATGGCTGTATGGCTGCATGGCTGTATGGCTGCATGGCTGTATGACTACATGGTTGTTTGACTGCATGGTTGTATGACTAAATGTTTGTATGACTACATGGTTGTATGACTGCATGGCTGTATGGCTGCATGGCTGTATGACTACATGGTTGTATGACTGCATGGTTGTGTGACTAAATGTTTGTATGACTACATGGTTGTATGACTGCATGGCTGTATGGCTGCATGGCTGTATGGCTGCATGGCTGTATGACTACATGGTTGTTTGACTGCATGGTTGTATGACTAAATGTTTGTATGACTACATGGTTGTATGACTGCATGGCTGTATGGCTGCATGGCTGTATGACTACATGGTTGTATGACTGCATGGTTGTATGGCTGCATGGCTGTATGATTACATGGTTGTATAACTACATGGCTGTATGGCTGCATGGCTGTATGACTACATGGCTGTATGACTGCATGGTTGTATGACTGCATGGCTGTATGACTACATGGTTGTATGACTGCATGGTTGTATGACTACATGGTTGTATGACTACATGTTTGTATGACTGCATGGCTGTATGACTGCATGGCTGTATGACTGCATGGCTGTATGACTGCATGGCTGTATGACTGCATGGTTGTATGACTACATGGTTGTATGACTGCATGGCTGTATGACTGCATGGTTGTATGGCTGCATGGCTGTATGGCTTCATGGCTGTATGACTGCATGGTTGTATGGCTGCATGGCTGTATGGCTGGTGAAGGTGACACAGAATTTAATGGCGAGGATTTAATTTTTTTCCCTCCCAATTGAGAAATGGGGCGAGGGGGGGGGGGAGATGGGGGACTTATCTCTCTGAGGATTCGAACATTGGACTTAGGGTGAGAGCCAAGCGTCCTTAACCTTTGGGTCCTCCATTATTCATTAACACATGCGACGTGGTGTTGGTATTCATGTCTATCGACAACCTTCTGTCTTGTGTACTTTCAATCACTTCTGACACAGATGATCTTTCCTGCCATGATGTGTCAAACTGTTCAGCACCTTCTCTCTCGGTCTCCTTGTGTCTATTTTCCCCTAAAACTTTCCTAATTTCTTTTTCAAAACATTTTCTTTTTTCTTTTTTGTTTATCGCAGATGTTCTCATTTGTCTACAAAACCACATCTCCGCTGATTCCAAATAAGTGTTCACTCATCGTCCAAGTGTGCATGATTTTCTTCCATACATCAGGATATGTTTTATGTAGTTCTTATACATTATATCTCGTCTCAATTGACAAAGAAAAATTGCATAAAATACTATTATTATGTTAAGCTTCGAAGTTATTTTTGCTTCTAACAGTCCTTTCCTAATGCAATTTCCACTATGGTCGGTAGCCTAAGCTACTGAGTTTAGTGCTTGGTGCAGCCCTGTGAGCTTTGTTTTTCATGTGGAATGTCTCCCATTTATGCAGCGGCTGTGTCGTGGTATTCAATATGGCTATTATCCGGTTTACGTATGAGCTGATCAAATAGCTTATGCAACAGTTATGTGCGTGTATAGCCAACTTATCGTGCCCGACTACTTCCACCAAAGACAAACTGCATTTCTGGTGGCGACTGTTGACTTTGGCGTTCCAAGCAACTGCCGTATGCATTTACTGCATGCGTATATTTCTGGAGTGTGCCTGATAAGTGTTCACCAGTTGCCAAATTAGACAGGGAGGGAAATTTTATTTGGTTTTCACTAGCATATGAACGGAGCAAGTATGGGGTGACCTGATTGGCGTGAATTTGAAATCTCGAGTAGGACTAAGAAAAATCATGGTATTAATTACAGAAAAAGGATAAGCGTTGACAAAATGACTTACCGTAATGTTCGGTGAGGGGCACTGGAGTTGAGCTGTCAACAGTTGAAGCGGCGACGAAAATTAGAAAAAGACGCACAAGGGCAGACTGATGACTAGGTGATAATCTATTCTGTGGCATTGTTCCGATTATCGAGGGATGGTTCAGAAACATTACTGACGGTAATGGAAGCACCGAAGTGAGCTTTAGTCGAGATAAATGATTCCCTACCTGTGACCAAATTAGGGCTGCTATTTTATCCACGAAGTTTCCTGTAATATTCCCTCTTTAAATTCACCTTTCTCATCAGTGGCTTATAATGAATTGAATGCATATGCGAATGTTTATATGTGCACATGCATGCTGTAAATAACCAAGTGTGCATTAATCGTATGATGTAAGTGTGTATGTTTGTGTACACATAGTTCTGTAATGTGCGAGGTAACGTGATGACCACCACAACGAATACAGTAGTAACGACTATGTAGAAGAAGATAAAATAAAATTAGGGAGAAAACATAGAGGGAGAGAAGAAGAAGGAGAAGAAGAAGCTTGGGAGGAGGAAAAAGAAGAAAACGAGGAATGATGGAGAAGGAAGAGGAGGAGGAGGAAGAGATGAAGAAGAAGATGGGGATGATGATGATTATGATGATGATGGAGAAGAAGAAGATGAAGAAGAAGAAAAAGAAGAAGAAGAAGAAGAAGAAGAAGAAGAAGAAGAAGAAGAAGAAGAAGAAGAAGAAGAAGAAGAAGAAGAAGAAGAAGAAGAAGAAGAAGAAGAAGAAGAAGAAGAAGAAGAAGGAAGACGACGAAAAAGGAAGACGACGAAGAAGGAAGACAACGAAGAAGGAAGACGACGAGGAAGGAAGACGACGAAGAAGGAAAACGACGAAGAAGGAAGACGACGAAGAAGGAAAACGACGAAGAATGAAGACGACGAAGAAAGAAGACGACTAAGAAGACGATGAAAAAGAAAAAAAAATTCGTGAGGATAGAATGCGGGAGTTAGATTGAAGAAGAAAGAAGTAATGCAAAGAAGAAGCGCCAAAAAGAAGGGATGAAATGCAGAGAGAGGTCAAGATGGTTTTTAAAAAGTCAGAGACAGAGGACAGTGGGAGAAGAAGTGGAAGTGTAAAGAAGAAACAAAAACAGAAAGAAAGAACAGAAATAATGCAATCAAGGACAGATCAATGAAATACAAACGATTTCAGAACTACAGTTGAGCAGCTAGAATGTTGAGAAGCAGAAAGAGAAAAAAGAAAACAACTAGGAGGAGAAAATACAAAGAATTAATCGTTGCTGCAGTGGTCACGTCAATCCATAAAAAAAATTGTACTGTCTCATTTAAACACAGATCATTCTTTTAACACAGACACAATGTAAGACACTAATAGTCACAATCAAGCCCATTGAGAAAACGAACGTATCTGACAGAATCAACACAACAATGTGCCAGACTAAAGAATGTGACAGCTAAAATCTTCGTGGCAATTGACAAACAATGATAATAGTTGGTTGGAGTTAGAGAGGGGGAGGCAGTGGGTGTCGGCCCAATCATACTAATTCTGTATGTAAACAACTAATACATAGGGCTGTAATATCAGTTTACAGTCGTTTGTGAAATGATTGCCGTAGTTTCACAATAAAAATAAAATAAAGATCCCTTTCGGCGCATCGGGCATATGGTCAGAGCGTCCCATATTCTTTACAGACCAATCGGCACTCGGTGGGTAATGTGGTCAGCATTACGCCGGCCGTCTTTACTTCCCCAGGACAGCCATCGTGGGTACCCATTTGAGGCACAATAGTACTAAATAAAGAGTGTTGCGGGGAAGCTTCGGTAGGGCAGTTTCTAGAAGCTCGCTTGCCAGCTCAAAGGTTGCAGGTTCGAAACCGCAGCGGGAGAAACAAAAATTACCTCACTCCAGACTAAAGTTGGTTGACGGAATCTTGATCAGGAAGTAAAGATTGTCTGTAGGCACAGAATGATTAGTGACCAAGTCCGCATGCGATGCTATGAAGCAGCTGGGCTTGCGAAGAATGAAGCAAAAAGGTACTGAAGCAACTGAGAGAATCTGCAAAAAGAGACTCGTGTGCAGGCGCTGGAATATTTGACATGACCTGGTGGATAGACCTCGGAAGATTTTGTTGGAATTCCTAGTGGAAAAGAACTTTTAAGTTTCTCAAAAAGCAAAGTTGATCTTATCTACTACTGCCCAATCAACATCTGTCCGAAAAACTAAGCGTCCAATTGTCACTCGGGCTCGTGTAAGTAGGCAAGTCCTCCTGTCAGGTTGTGATGGAAAACCAATAACAAAATATCGGCTAAGCGTCATTGGTAGGATACGCTGTACTGCTGATCGCCTACAGAAAGGCTGGAATGGAAGTCCCGTCCTGAGTCACAAGTTTGGTTCTAGAGGAATGCTGGGTCCCCTAGGACTAATGCTGAGACCATGTCGTGAACTCGGCGTGGTAACAAACACTGCAGCTGTATGGCGTTTAATGCCATAGCGAACAAATATGGTTTAGAACAAGGCATGTGGCAGGAGCTGACGAGGTGTCTGGCTACTATGCACTGGCGGCGATCATCATTATTGGCATGAGTTGGTTGAAGGCCTTTCCTCCCTTTGGGAATAAAAGTCAGACGAAGAAATTGCAACAGGAGAGAAATTAAAACACGTGCCTAAAAATGTGTATGTTGCAGAGAGTTTATATTTTTTGTTTGTTTAATTGACATTCTATTCCAGGCATGAGAGATTATCCACCAATGGTCAATACCAGTAGCTTTAACCATGTCTAGTTTTGTCCGATTGTCACAAGCACAGCTAAAGAAGTCATAGGCTCCGGCAGGTTGGCCAGCCTTCGGAAAAATGTTTAGGTTTTTAAAAGGGAATGAAACATTTGTTGAAAGAATGACATCTTCTGATGATCGGTAGATTTCTGCTGTGCATACTCTCGACATGGAGTTTTCCTTCTCTCCACACTTTAAGCAATAATCAGCATAAAATGTTTTCACACATTTTGAAAGACAATGAGTTTGTCATAATTATTGATAACCTAAATGTTGAATTAGGAATCAAAATCACAGCACTCAAGACATTCCCACAAGCTCTATGATCCCAACTGTCAAGCAATTACAGAGATCCAATTCCAGTGGCAATAACATTCTGTTTGTGTGTTCGTCTAGTCTTTCCTTTGAGTGTTGGTTGTGGAAGAGATCACCTTGTCACTGGCAGCGATATTCTCCTCAGACAATGATGATCTGTTTGTGCGTCCGAACTGTTCACTCGCTCCCAATTGACCTTTATAATATCTAGTTTGTCAGTCTATCTGCCAGTTCATTTCTCAACAACACCGATATGACATGGTTAAAATATCTAAAGGAGGCTAACTCTCCGGGTCCTCTGAAACGTTGCTTACCACTCTGCAAGAAGCATTTATGTCTCCCATTTCTTGCTGGGTATTGTTACTTCTATGTGTACAGTGTATATTCGTGGGCTTGCTCCCTGACGGAGCCGGACTTTTGCCAAAAATGACCATGGCTCCAAGGTCGACCCAGCCTTGAGTGGTTACTGGTTGCAGTCCCGGGAAGTAAAGGTGGCCGGCGTAATGCTAATAACATCATTCCACTTGTGCCAACTGGTCTATAAAATAAAGGTTTAGCTCAATATGCCATATACGCCCAAAGTAGTAGACAAGGGTCCTTTACTTTACTTACTTATTGTGTATTTTTGAGTGTGTGTTTACCTGTGTTTATGTGGTGTGTCTGTGTGTCTGTATTATGTCTATATTAAGAAGAAGAATAAAGGGAAATAATCACAAAATTCATAAAAAGTAAAAGGAAACAAATGCACAATTATTTCTCTTACATGAGTTATTGAGGCAGACTGTCTGAAGAAGTATAATTTATTATACATGTTAAACTAGTTAGATGGACATAGTAGTAATATTTGAAAGAAAAAAATATGTAGGTTAACAGCAAAAGAACTGACCACTTGAGATTTTGTTTAACGTGAATACTTTGAGTCGGCACTTCTCAAGCTGGGTGAAAATTATAGGAATATAATGTAAAATTCATCACCGCTTGATATAGCTTCAAGTCCTTACGTCCTTTTCAGGATTAAATTTTTCGTTATTCGAAGTCCTACTCTGGCTTTTGCCAGGGGCCGCAATCTAGCCTGGCCATAAATATGGCCTAAAGGTTGAACGCGGTTTCTGGGACCTCTCCACTGTGATCCTCATCCACATGGTGGCACATTGTGTCATCGGGTGTTTATCGCTTGTGTGATGTCCTGGTGGGGTAGAAAGTCAGTCAGTCAACTGAATATTATATTTGCACAGTTTTTTTTTCATCTTCCCCTAAGTATTCAACCACTTTAAGTGGTCGGTGTGCCGCGATTTTTGCACGACAGGGATGCCGCGGCGAGAAAAAAAAAAGTTTGACAATCGCTGCTTCAAGGGACGAGTTAAACAAATTAGTTTAATAGATCTGTGCTACTGACACTTTCATAGTAAACATGTTGAATTACACATGAGTGTTACAACATATACTGTTATATTTTACATGCTACGACTATATGACGTGACAGACAAGTATAGAATAGATTATTGATTAAAAAGAATAACACAATATGGAAAGTGAAGCAAACTTTATTGTGCAGTTACAAACCTGGGGAAAGTATGAACAACTTGAAATTTTCCGGTAGAGATGAATATGATAATTTTGCAAGGTACTTGTATGTGAAACTATCACAGGTTTCGAAATTTATGGACTGACAAATGCCTATGGTGTATGGCTATCAGCTTTACAATAAATATGTGTAAACTTGGGTTACATTGGGACTTTGTCTTCTAGAAGTCGGTTTTGTAGTCATAATTGCCAAGTTTAGGAACGCACGCCAGATGTGTGTATATGTGTCTGCGTGTGGACTTGTGTGAGTGAGTGTGTGTGTGTATATATATGTGTGTGTGTTTTCGTTATTTTGATATTTTTTTGTCATATGTGCAGATTTTAAGGTCAGGGGAGGAGAATTTCAGAGCTATTAAATAGTCTTCCGCACCATGGAGGAGTGACCGGGGTTAGTCCTTTGGCCAGGCGGGTTGTCATACAGATGGAGAGAAGAGATTACAGCTTGAGTACAGGCCATGGAACTCGGGTTAACGTAACTAAGAGTAGCCAACAGAAAAAAAAAATTAATATGTAAACAATATATAAAATATAGGCAATATATAACAAGGGCATCATATGGCGATACGGGAAAGAAAGAAAAAGGTTGTCAAAAATTATAAAAAATGGTGTCTGAGCGTTTGCGCGTGTGCGTGCGAGTGTGAATGTGTGGTAGGGGGTGGAAATTACATATTTGTTTGTTTTGGAGGGTTTTTCGGTGGGGCGGGGGAACGTGTAGAGACACGATCATTATCCTTATCATCATTGTCATCATCATCATCATCATCATCACCACAATCATAATTATCCACTTCTGCCACCAAGCGCAGTGGAGAACAACAGTTTGCGATCCATTGCTTGATGGCTAGCAATGGCTATTGTCATTCTGTGACGTTGTAGAAGTTCTTTAATGTCATCAGTCCATTTTCGTCGAGGGTGGCCTCTTACTTCCAGTTAAGATCTGTTGATGTGTAGCGCCTGTGTTGGTAGTTGTTCTGGCTGCATTCTGACTAGATGACCAACCCATGTTATTCTCTGTTCTCAGTGAATTTGCTGCATGGTGTTGTTCCTAAAGTTTGTCCCATAATATTATTTCTAATTTAGTCTCGTATGGTTGAGTTGCCGGCTTTTCTCGGGAATTTCATTTCACATTTGTTAATTTTACGTAGGTTAGCCTTTGAAAATGTGCAAGTCTGGCACTGGTGCACAGCTTTGGTATGGAAATGCTGTTTATAATCTGTCTTTCGGCACTAATACTTATGTTTGGATGTCTAAATAACGGTGACAGGTGTATGTAAGTGAATTAGTATGTTGGCATCTTGTTTCTATTTCCTATGTTGTTGTTGTTGTTGTTTTTTTTTTTTATAATCAGAAAATATACTTCATGGATATTTAAGTTCTTTAACTTGATCTCATGATCTCATGTTTGCTTTTCTGTGTATCTGTTGTCCACTTTTTCGATTCATTATGTTTTCCCCCCATCTTTACAGAATTGATAGAATGGCAACCTAATGATGATGGGGAAATGGGAGTTAAAATAAGGATTCGGGCTATATTTTTTTAAAAACCGTTAAGACTTGTTTATAATAATGAGATGACCTCGGATAAATGTGAAGGGCGACGAAAGCAGAACATAGTTCAGAAAAGGATGAATCCCATTGAAAAAGTGAATGCATCAGTGAATGCGTGAGCACAGGCGAGGAGGATTAGGCTCGACGCTGATGTGTAAAGCTTGTGTGACTTAAGAAGAAGCATCCTTTCTGAGCATCCACTAGGGCAGATGTCCACTGTGTGTGTGTGTGTGTGGGCTGTAGTGAGTGAGTGATGATTCAGAGGGTGATGCGTATATGGTAGTAAGTGTTGTCTCTTGGATAATAGCTTGACGGGGACAGAGCAACTGATGTACGTCGTAGCTGCGTGGAATGTGTTAGTCAACTCTGAACATCGGTAAACAGCTGTTGAGCAATCCTTAAAGGATTTGAAGTGTCAGAAGTATATACAACAGTAGTAACCAATAGCGAGTCATTAAAGGCAGCTGCCGGAGAAACAAAGGCTACATACACAAAAGAGTTGAATGAACGTGGGCCACAAGACAGACCAAGAAGACTTCTTCTTCAGTATTCTTAGCCCTTGACGTTCATTTTTACAGAATCATGCACCTCAACTGAAACAAGAAACCAACCAGTTATAAATGTAGGCGGGTGATATCTGCTGCGATGAACCTCAAAGACACAGAATGTTGAAGACGAAAAAAAAAAAAAAAAACACGTTACAGTGCAGAACAAAAGAAAAGACAAAGACCCAGTGTTAGAGAGACTATAGTTGTGGCTGAAGACCCAAGAGTACTTGGGTTTGAGCGTGCAGGTGGCGTCTTCGTAGGTTTAAAGGTAGCATCTGTGATATTATTAGCCTCATAAGATGAGCTGCTCCTGGGTAGATGTGATGTTGTTGCTGCTCCTGCTGGGGTTGAGGATGGATGTACTACAGTGATAGCTGCTGTTGTTGGGGATGGATGTACTACAGTGGTAGCTGCTGTTGTTGGGGATGGATGTACTACAGTGGTAGCTGCTGTTGCTAGGGATGGATGTACTACAGTGACAGCTGCTGTTGTTGGGGATGGATGTACTACAGTGGTAGCTGCTGTTGTTGAGGATGGATGTACTACAGTGGTAGCTGCTGTTGTTGAGGATGGACGTACTACAGTGGTAGCTGCTGTTGTTGGGGATGGATGTACTACAGTGTTAGCTCGTGTTGTTGGGGATGGCTGTATTACAGTGGTAGCTGCTGTTGTTGAGGATGGACGTACTACAGTGGTAGCTGCTGTTGTTGAGGATGGATGCACTACAGTGGTAGCTGCTGTTGTTGAGGATGGATGTACTACAGTGGTAGCTGCTGTTGTTGAGGATGGATGTACTACAGTGGTAGCTGCTGTTGTTAAGGATGGATGTACTACAATGGTATCTGCTGTTGTTGAGGATGGATGCACTACAGTGGTGGCTGCTGTTGTTGAGGATGGACGTACTACAGTGGTAGCTGCTGTTGGCGCCATGCTGATTGTCTGTGATGTTGTTGTAGTTAACTCCTTGTTGACCACGCATATCCCACTCCTGCACCACTGTGGAGAGATGCAGTGTTAGGTAACAGCACAGATCATCTATATTGAGTTGTTCAAGGGTAGTCTCACAACAGATACCGCTGTAAGGATGTTAAGGGTAGGGCCTAACTACTTCTGTAACAAGTAACTCCCTATGCGTTCCCAAACTGTTTTTTAAGCTTTAACCACCCATTTATCAGTTTAAAATAAATAACCACTTATTGTCCACCTCTCAATTTAAATATAATCATCATCATGTGCCTTGCTTTTAGCTATTGTACACTATCATCAGTAACAAGGATTAGGTCAGTATTGTTGTCCCCCCCCCCCCCCCCCCCCCCCCAATCCTTTGCGCATGTCGAAGCCATCGGGGTGTTTATATCGTTGCCCCCTCTCCCACCTCCTTTTCCCCCATCAATTTAGCTATTTGTCACTAAATTCTCAAGTCTACTCCTTTTCTTAAAATATATATTTGTAATCCTTATAAAGATGTAGAAACAACTTTGCTGTTTTTATCATGTCATTTATCTTTCTTAAATCTTACACGATAGTTACAACAGTGGAACGAACGTCCAGTTTCTGAGCTCAGTGGCACGTTTTCCGTTCTAGGCTGGCTTCATTAGAGAAAAAAACAGTTTGCCTCATTAATTAAGTGCATCGCTGATGATTAGTCGAATCTTTATCTTTTTGCGGGTGTCATGCATGTGTTCAAAGCATTCATTGTGCAGATTGTCTTACGGACAGTGCAGTTTTTTTTTTTTTTTCAAACTAAAGAATCATTGTTCAGTACTGATATCATGTGAGATGCAAATTACCCCAATACGTATGGTCCCGAAGCCCTGTCAAGTTTGGCGCATATGTGGTTGCAACCTGGAGCCACCATACATGCAGTTTTTGATATTATTCAAAATAGCCTAGTCAAGTAGAATTAACAGCGGCACGAAACAGGGTCGAGTGCAGGCGAGCAATAAACAAACGTATCAAATACTGGAAACGACGATGCAATAAAGGATAACAACGCTGAAAAGAAAGCCCCCCCCCCCCCTTTTTTCCCCACCTCTAGCCTAGAATAAAGGACTTTTAGTATTTTAGAGTTAGAAATAAATAAACAGTGACTAACCCTACTACCCCCCCCCCCCCCCCCCCCCCCCCCCCCCACTCCCCATCCCAGCATTTTCGGACTTTCCTGGGAAATTCCCAAAGAAATTTCGCACCTGACGAGATAGAGTGAAACCCACACATTTATTAAATTGAAAACAAATACTACATTAGTTAAAATATTTATTATATTCATAACCTTACAATTTGTTAAATCCGTCCTGTATTTCAACGGACGGACAAAATCCGTCCATCTGGCTGAAAATATAAACTTGGAAATATATTCGGAGTCGGATCTGTACCACTATTTCGCCAGAATCTCCAGGAATCCTGATATGGAATAAGAGAACACCTCACTGGAGTTTGAAAAGGCTTATATAGCGATTGCACAAGCGTAGTTAGAATAAATCAGAGAACATCTAAACCATTCAAAGTAACATCTGGAGTAATAAAGGGATATGTCTTATCATCACTTCTGTTTATCACCTATATTGACAGTATAAGCAAGGATGCCAGGCCCAGGAACATAAATAATAGTAACACCAATGAATTACTCTTTGCTGATAACCAAGTCTTGTTTGCAGATACTGTCATGAAATTGCAACATCTCACATCCGTGAATGAAGAATGTAAATCAAATAATATGAGAATCAACATTTAAAAAAAAAAAAAAAAAAAAAAAAAAAAAAAACAGAAGTAATGTCAATAGGAAGAATGAAGCAGGATTTAAATATAGCATTAAAGTATACATATATAACAGGCATCCGAGTTTTAATATCAACAACATTCATGGAAGATGGTAAATTGGACGAAGAAATTGACATTCGATGTAGTAAAGCAGGCCAAGTACTGGGACAGCTATCGCCCTCTTACAGCATAAGGAAATCCCAATCAACATAAAGAAACATCTCACACTAAGCATATTCATTCCCACCCTAGACTGCCATTGGCAGACGTGGTCACTCACAACAAAACATACAAGTTACCTTGGAGATAAGGTGTCTGAGAAAGACTTTAGCAGACCAGAAAAGATAAAATCAGGAATGAGGTCATACGAGATAAAGTCGGCACAGAATCAATTCTAAATTACATAGAAAGACAGTAAATTTAACTGTTTGTCCACTTAAAGAGAATGCCTTCTGATTCTATACCATACAAGGCATATACCAAAAAAGGAGAAGGACAGAGAGCATAATTCAGACCAAGAAGAAGATGGGAAGATAACATCGAAGAAACTCTACAGTACTGTGATGTGTCTATGGTCGAAGAAGTCAGAAGGGCACGAAGCTAGACTTTAGATTTCCCTCGACACCCAAAGCGGTAAAGGAGGACGCAAAAAAAAAAAAAAAAAAAAAGAAGAAGAAGAAGAAGAAGAAGAAGAAGAAGAAGAAGAAGAAGAAGAAGAAGAAGAAGAAGAAGACGAAGAAGACGAAGAAGAAGAAGAAGAAGAAGAAGAAGAAGAAGAAGAAGAAGAAGAAGAAGAAGAAGAAGAAGAAGAAGAAGAAGAAGAAGAAGAAGAAGAAGAAGAAGAAGCAGAAGCAGAAGCAGAAGCAGAAGCAGCAGAAGCAGAAGCAGAAGCAGAAGGAGAAGGAGAAGAAGGAGAAGAAGGAGAAGAAGGAGAAGAAGGAGATGAAGAAGATGAAGAAGATGAAGAAAAAGAAAGAAGAAGAAAGAAGAATAAAGAAGAAGAAAGAAGAAGAAATAAGAAGAAACAAGAAGAAAGAAGAAGAAAGAAGAAGAACGAAGAAGAACGAAGAAGAACGAAGAAGAACGAAGAAGAACGAAGAAGAAAGAAGAAGAAAGAAGAAGAAAGAAAGAGGAAGAAGAAGTACTCTGTCCCCTCCACCTTTGTTTCTCTGTTTTCTAGTTTCCCAAAGAACATTTCTACCTACTCAACCAATAATAGTCAAAATATTCAAACATATGCCTGTGAATCAAAACGATACACCGAAGCTTACCTTGTTGACTCCACATAGTGTATATTCTTGCGGCATAATAAATTGACAGCTCTGCGATTCAGGAAGGAAACATAGCATCCCTCTACATAGATCCTCAACCTTCATCTCGGTCTGTCAACAGAAAATTATTCATGTATTCATCCGGTTGTGCCGTTTTTACTTACCTCCACTTCGTTCTACTCTGTGAAATCTTTTCGATGACATAGACGTAATCATTTACTGGGTCCGTTAATTTTCCCTTCCAGTAATTGACGGTCTGCTTCTCCTAAGGGTTTGTGCTCTTGGGATTAATGTGTCGTATAATTTTTTTACCGGCTGTTTTGAAATTCAATTATATAGACATGTATGTATGTGTGTGTGTGCGCGCGCGTGTGTGTGTGTGTGTGTGTGTGTGTGTGTGTGTGTGTGTGTGTGTGTGTGTGTGTGTGTGTGTGTGTGCTCTCGTGATTAATGTGTCATACAATTGTTTATACCCGCTGTTTTAACATTCAATTATATAGATATAAATAAGTGTGAGTGTGTGGGTGTACGCGCTTGCGCGCGCTCTCGGGATTATTGTGTCGTAAAATTGTTTATACCGGCTGTTTTAATATATATACATATATGTGTGCGTGTGTATGTGTGTGCGCGCGCGCGAATGTGTGTGCACACACACATAAATCATCCTTATCAGGTGCCTTACCGACCGGTGTGGCTGTCATGCCTCTCATCATTTTGCAATCTTCAACAGCTTGTTATCAGTTTGTGTGTTCCCACTCATACCTCTCGGTGCCTGAATAAAAGGTTTAAAGAATCGCCTCTCTTTGTCTTTCTCTGCCTCTTTTTCACCATATTTTCCCCATTGGTCACAATGTGTTTTAGCTTCTGTTTTTCTGATAACACGACCCAGACATGCAGATAGCAAAATATCATATTTGACTCTATTGTAGACATCCTCAAGATCCAATGCTGCCACAACTGTCTCCTGTCTGTTCTGTAACCCCTCATAAACTTCAAAAGCAAAAGTAGCTTTTTTTGGGACCAGGTATCTTTTCATGACTGAAACTACCTAAACCTTTTGTCAAGAACGCATCCTGTTCTTCATGCCTGTTTTACTTCTTGGGTCAACGATGGAGACTGCACAAAAGCAGAGTAGGTAGTTCTGTTGCATACCTTCTTTCAAAGGCGTCCAAGAAAGGTACCGTCCCTTTTATTCTTAAAAGTACTGCGCGTTCTCACAGCGCTGATCTTGCTAGCTTTAGAAATTAAGACCGAACATGGCAAATGGTCTTTGTCATCAGTGCCTAAGACACTCAATTTTGTGTCCAGCACTGCTGACTGGGTAACAAAAGCCAAATTAAAAGCCGACTCTTCATCACCAGGTCTCATTGCCGTTCTAGTCGGCCTTCCGTCGTTTATATAGACTATGTCTGCATCCACCATAGACTCTGCTAAAGCATTTCCTTGTCTGTTTTCCCTAGTACTGTTTCCATGCTCGGTTCCGCGCACTGAAATCCACACAAATGAGAAGCCTATAACCAGGGATTTCCTCCAACTCTTTCAGCCAATCCTAATGTTCCTTTGTGACAAGCAACGTAAACATTTACTAAATTCCAGGTTGTTCCTCAATTATCTATCCGTATACCCGCTAAACCTCTAGTCTACTATGATTCCACTGGTACAGGTCAAGAACCACAAGCTTCACCCCATTTTTCACCAGCAGACCTTGCCCCATGTCTTCCTTGTCCGGTAGGATTTATATAACTAATGTATCCAGGACACTCATATCTATCAGTGTTTAATTCCTGCTGCATGATATCAAAGTTATAAATCAGTCTCTCCATTACAGGTCCGCTCTGCCCTGGCACTACTACAATTCCAGTAACCCACTTTAATATTTTGTGGTGGTAAAGTTACACTGAACTGCGAAGGGACATTAAGCGGAACCATTCTGTTACTGGATACAACAAATAATAATCAAAATATGCCATAACAATCACTAATCAAAATGTCCTGCAAATATCCAATAACTGGTGCCTAAGCAATTCGCACACGTCTAAAAGGTATGACCGAATCACTGTCGTGAAGCACTGGGACAGAACTAACAAATTCCAGTTAACATTATCTGCAGTCACCTAACCGCCACACCGCGGCAGCTCCTTTCCAAGCAACACATTATGTAATAAACTCGGTATTTTGCAATAGCCAGGCAACAGCCGCCTTTGAGAGCCTGAATAAAATATGGAACTCTAAATTATTTAGTTTTAAAACTAAGTTATTCTTCCTATTTTTATTTTCTAATATTATTTCAGTTTTTCACATAAATCGGTGACAGTTTGCTAGTCACTAAAGACATGGAATGGAGGGTTTAATTCGTTCGAAAACAAAAGCTTCAGGAAATCGACGAAAAGGAACTGAAATGAATTCAAGAAAGCGGAAGAAATAAGTTAAACTAGACAACGGCTGGTTTCAGGTGTTATAAGAACAAGAAGATAGCGATATATTGGGCATATCTCGGGTTGGAGGGAACTGAGAATCACGAGACAGGTCCTTAAATGGGAAATAAATGAACTGGGGAAGCGGGGACGTCCGAAGAAGTCCCCAAGATGAACACTGTTGAGAGATGACTAATGTGATGTACTGGATTTCAACCATGATATTGAAGTAATTGAGCATGGGTTGGTTCCACGAAAGTTACTTCCCCCCCCCCCCCTTTTCCTTATAGAGCGCCCATATACACACTAGCTCACTTCTGATTGGTCGACTTTGAGTCACCCGACCTTCGCACACTGCTACGGTTGTGTTCAGCTATATTGAATATTGAATTTTGATATCGCTTGTTGTATTTAAGCACGCCAGTGCTTTTAACACTACACAAATATTTAGAAACTGGGTCTAATACACCCCCACCCCCTAAAGAGTGCTGCAACCTATGTAACAGGCATTCTCTTTCTCGAAAAAAAAAAAACGTAAATGCAAGACAAACCAGAAAGCAAACAACATAGCGGCACACCCGTAACCCAACGGGCAGCAGAGAAGTCCAAAACAGTTATAAATGGAACGTGACCTTGTTTGTTTGGGGAGACGAACTTGGAACTAAACTGAGCATGTACAACGTAACGGAGTATGGACTGTGGTTCTATGTGACATGTAACGACACACAATAATGATGGTGATATAATTGTTTATTTCCTTCTAGTTAAAATTGACTGCTGAATGGTATTGCTGCCATTCTTTTATGTCTCTAGTGTACAATTGCACAATTTTTTAGTTCCACAAAAGTAAAATTGATATATCCCCTTCACGCGTTTGGCGCATTTACCATATGGTGCTGGCCAGGGATGTTTATAGGGCCTTCGACACTAGATGATCACGAAAGCAGACGAATTCTAGGAATAAAGCCAGTCATAAAAGTCATCAAAGAACAACAAATGCAGTGGTTTAAACACCCAACAAGAATGCCCTTGTACTATCTGCCACAGTAAGCTACACTGAAACGTTACAACGTGTATACAGCGAGTGGAAGACGTCGGAAAATATGCAGTTCTGTCATTAGGAACAGCCTCACAGAAATGAACATCAGTCTTAATAGTGCTCTTAAGCTCATCAACGAATGTTACATCCCCCCCCCCCCTTCCTCCACTTACACTTCACTGAGGTACAAGGTGGAAGACAAGAAGAAGAAGAAGAAGAAGAAGAAGAAGAAGAAGAAGAAGAAGAAGAAGAAGAAGAAGAAGAAGAAGAAGAAGAAGAAGAAGAAGAAGAAGAAGAAGAAGAAGAAGAAGAAGAAGAAGAAGAAGAAGAAGAAGAAGAAGAAGAAGAAGTCAAGTGAGCAGCCAACCCTACACGATGGACGAGTCGTGATGCTGACTTCCCTAAGCGGGCAGTCATATTTCAAACTTAAACCCGTCCGGAGGGGTATATAGTCCCTTATATTGATATATACCTATATCTGTTAATATATTCATTTCTAGACCCTCTAGTTGCTTTGATAAATCTTCATTTTCAAACTTGCAACTGTAGGTTGAAGATTTCTGGTGTGTAATTCAGAAATTCCTGTAAGCCGGTTTACTCCTTGGGCATGAATACAGGGGACTTCTTTCCTAGAGACGCCGAGTTTAGATTTTAGCGGCATCCTCTCGCCTGATTCCTAAGTGTCAAGACGTGTATACAGTCTATGTAGAAATTTGCGCATTCAAAGTTCAAGTTCTCTCTTGGAAGAATTCCTAAGCTTGGGTAAGTTGATTATAGTTTACGAGTACCATAATATATGTCTTTTTAAGGTTAGCCACTGCTGCGAAGAGGGAAGATTCAGCTGAGTGATCGCACAGAGTTGGGCCGTTTTTGATGTCCAGAGATCAGGCTCCGAACATTAAACCTTTCCCTGTGCAGACTAATTAGTTTGTGCTCTACATAACCCACACCATTTGTAAAGATATTAAACCCTACAAGTAATTATTCTCTGACCAGACAAACAAAGTTTTGTGGCTCCTAGCAGAGATAAAGAATCTGGGTCATCTTTTAAAGTAACGGCTGTGACGTCAGAGTTAGACGCTCTGAGTCGAAAGTGTGTTTGACACAGATTCGGTGGGTGTGTAGTGAACGGCCTGTGGAGACGTGAAATTTATATATGTACTAACTGTGTACATTGTATGTCTACGAGTGCCGATGGGAGGGTGGAGAGAGGATGATCTATGTGTAGTAGTGTCTATCTATCTCCACTGTATACCTTGGTTTCTATCTGTTGAACTAATTTACATACAGAGTAATGAAAGGGGACATGGTCTCATGTTCTTTAAAGTATACTCTGAGTGACTAGAAGGGTAGCAGAAGATAAGTTGAGCTGGTGTGTGTATCTTAAGATGATTACTGATTCTGTTTTTTTTCCTGATAGGATGAAATCTCCTTAGAAGTCAGGCAGACGAATCACAGTCCATAACCAGCAATCACCAACCTGTAACCAGCAATCACCAACTTATAACCAGCAATCACCATCACATACCATTCCTATCACAAATAACACCCAAAAACCCTACTTATTGTAGGCAGAACATCAACATGGCAGGAGTTTGTGTGTGAGTTCCAGTGGCTGAGTGACCGTTTTGCAGGCCACCTGTGTCATCAACCCGAAGAATCCTTCTTCAGCAACTTGTGTGTGAGTTCCAGTGGCTGAAAAACAGTATTGCAGGCCACCTGTGTCATTAATCCAAGGGAGTCTTCCTCGGGAGCTGTGTTGGACTCCAATGAAGTTCCTTTGTCCTCATCTGTAGGACGATCAGTGGGTGCCGAATCAACCAGAGAGAAACGCCATCTATTGAGTCAGCCGATTCAAGTCACCATGGACTGAGGGGAGCAGAGACCTACCAGTTGGGATAAGTACATCAAGGATGTCCTACATGCTCTCTACCCATGCTAACCTTTAGTTCACCATGATGAACTCTATACTTGTATAGAACGAACTCTGGCTGTTTCAACATCATTGCTGTGACATTAAGTCCTGAACTTTCACTGAACCTTATCTTTAATGTCTTGATGTTTATATATGTATATATATATATATATATATATATATATATATATATATATATATATATATATATATATATATATATATATATATATAGTTATATATATTGAACGTACTACATGTATTCTGAGAAAATTTGATGGCTGACTTGGGTGTCCCTGTTTCACCATTTTAACTATCTTGTTTTATGTTTGTGTGCTTAATCAGTATAATCTGTGTTAACATGGTTATGATAATATACTATCATAACCTGGGAGCTACTTTTTTTACAGTAGTGCTGTGTCAGCCAAGTGTGCCTAGGAATATTATATATTTTGTAGTGCCAAAGCTTGTGTTGCCCTACTCCTGAAATAAGTTGAGCGTATATTGGCCACGGGATATCCCTTAGACCTATACGAGCCAACGACTCAACATAATTATTTCTGAGTGCTGTTGGTTCTTAAGGAGAAATCCTTAAATCAGGCACGTGACAGGAGCGATATGTGACACATGGATGGTTTTTAAACTGAATCTCACCTCACAGAAACGACTGCTACCATTCTGAAACAAAAGTTTGCATTGTTCGTCTGGACTCAGGCCTGCACGTTGACCGGAAGCAGGCGCTGGGAGGTTTTCTTTCTTTGTGCTTGTTTCTCGTGTGCAAGTAACGCTGAGGAAACAAGAGCGTACATACTCGGGGTACATTACATAGAACTCGCTGTAGACAAAAATACACACACACACATACACACACACGCATACACACACACACACCAACAGAATTTACTCGAGAATCGGTGATGTTATACTGCCATATTCGACGTCACTGTAAGTTGTTCATTCCCATGCATGCTCAGTCCTCCAATGCAGCAATCACTCAAAGGTATTTCCACTAAGTTTCCCTATGAGAGATTGGTTATAATGTATCCAATCTCTGCCTTGAATGTGGTACAAACGTGCTCCACCATGCTTTACTCATATGCCACGCAATCGTGTTGAGTGTCAGAGATTCTTCATTTCCCCCCAGCCCAGTCCGTACAGCGTTAATAAGATTTGCAATGTCCATGCTTCTTTCTGTATGCATTGGTGCGTTGCTTGCCAGTTGGTCTGCTCACATGACCAGGATTGTGGATCCAGGTGACAGAGGTTAAGTGCGATTTTCCAATGCTTTCTACCCATTCGGAGCGCGTACTGCCTGTTGCTATTTCTGCAGCATCTTCATGAAGTCTGATTAAATTACTGCATATGTGGCTATTTGCTCTGCTACCATTCTAGAAGAAGCGGATATCTTCATGGTCGTGCTTGACGTAGTTCACAGGTTGGCGCCGCTATCCTCTTTTCCCCCATCCTTCGTGCTGTATATGCCAATGCTGACCTTTATCGGCGCTTCGTGGACCCATCTGTATAGATAGATGATGATATCTATTGGATGGTAATGCCCCGTCTCCTTGAGTGCGATCACTCATCAAATATCAGTTTTTTTTCCCAAGATTGGGAGCTCTTGTCGAACGATCCGGCAGTTCCAGCATTGAATGTCGAGATGACCCTAGCGTTCTGACCTGGTGGTCACTGACAAATAAATTATGTAGGGAAAAGACAAAGAGACGAATTACTTCATGGTCTGGTCCCATGGATGAGACGTCATTCTGATGATCGTGTGAGATAAACGAAGCATAGGCGAAGGATGCCTAATCATGATGTGATGACAATATATTGTTTGAAACAGTTAAAACCACGCTAATGCTCAAGCTATCACCCATGCTCAAACTATCACCCATGCTCAAGCTATCACCCATGCTCAAGCTATCACCCATGCTCAAGCTATCTTCCATGCTCAAGCTATCACCCATGCTCAAGCTATCACCCATGCTCAAGCTATCACCGGTGAAGGGCCGGCTGAGCATAACGATGCAGATATGGCCAATATTGAAGAACATATAATTGATAACCGACACAAAGAGAACATTGTTCGATACAATATAATTTATCATCAGTGTGTAGCTAGTGTCAAACGTGAAGTTTCCCAACAAAAGTCTAGAGGATTGAAAAATTAGAAGTAAACTTTCTATGAGGAATCATAATTGTAATAATAGAAGAGAGAATCCAGGGCGAGAAGGGGTAACGGAACCGATGCTTAACTACATCAAGAGACCAAAAAAAAAAAAAAAAAAACGTCAGATGATTCAGCATGTGTCAACTCTGCACAAAGACAGTTGGATACAGTGAGGCAGGGAAAAAGATAGCTCACATATGCTATAAACAGATGCAAATCTGGAGCGGTGAATACCAACATTTACACAGCACATATTAAGGCTTCTGCCAGATGCCTCTTTAAAACATGACGCTACAAGGCGGGAAATGGACTTTGAAGAAGAAGATGAAAGAACAAGCTGGTAAACTGGCTGCTGCGGCCCTTCTTGGCGGCTATCTACTGTATGTTAACACGGACATTGTGAAGGCTATCTGGGATCAGATTAATCGTGCAACGTAGCAGTCCTAGATTCAGGCCTTACACCACTGATTCATTGCGGAAAGAGCGGAAAACCTCGGCGAAATTAACGCGCAGGAGAAAAGCTTGCAGTTCGTTCAGTACCTAAGAGGACAGACACCATGTGCGGCCAGCTGTTTCAGTAAATAGTAAGGATTATCGTCACAGCGCTCCGGACAGATTCATAGGAGCTTTGATCTCCTCCTCAAAAGCTTCACAAGTGTGAAACGACTTACGACGCCTGTTCTTGTTGGTTAATGAAGCATCTTGTCCCCTTAGTTAAACGCTAATTTTGTGCACTTCAGGCTGCACCCTCTTCCCCCCTTCCCCTTTTTTTTCTCCCCAATACCCATCAGTCTAGACAGAGATATTGAATCATGCCCTTTGGCGTACTCGTCGTCACGCTAAGTGCTGGGCATGACATTGCATCGCTTGTTTATAGTACTGGACCAGCCATAGCAACGGTGTTGTCAGCAAGATAATCTGCACGCTCGGTCCCTTAAACGTCCGTATTACATGGCACAAAGATGCATTTTAGGGCAGCCCTTTGCGGATTGCTTAGTGTTGCAATGCATTATTGTTTCAGTACCAGAAAGTAAAAGTAATACGTAAGTTTGCACATCTTGCTCTTAGGGCAGGCTAGTACAAGCAGACAGCTTACTTGTTTCCTTCGAGTATTGTATAGGTGTACCCTGTAGCAGTAGGGCACATATGAGTTCAATGTTGTCAGTGTTACTACTGTCCTCTGGCGTCAGCTATAACTTTCTGGAACTTTAAGGGTTAACGTGGGCAACTGGTGCCTGTAAATTCTTTTTTGACTAGTAAAGAAAATAACAGACGGTTAGTGGAAATATATCAAGTGAAGTGATTTCATTCAGTCGTTACTTCATTTCCGGCTCTCTAGCGTAGTTGGCTAAACCGGACTGCGTGGTGACCGGGTGACGAACTTCTTGTGGTCCGGGTTCACGCCCGGGGTTAGGCAGAAAAGACACATTTCTCCCAGATTTACGGTATTTATCATGGAATCAGGACCGAAGGGTTGCGATATCCATAATACCGAGCCTAAGGGTTAACAGCTCATGACTTTTGTTTCCTTAAAAAAAAAGAAAAAACTTCATTCGCACACTTACCTTGCGAGAAAGGACTTGAAAGCGGCTATTGAACACGGCGAGAATTTCCAACTGTTTGCTTCTTTAGCGAGGCTCACGGGAAGTTGATCGCTAGCAGCCATAATGAAGGTGTCATTGTCATCACACTTGCCAAGCGTGTCCCTGTCGTGTTCTGCAGACATGCTAAGAGTAGAAATACAATATACCAGTTTAGGAGGATTTGTGGTTCTACAAGGTCGACACGATCAGGAGAGCAAGAAGCAGACACTTGTATCATCTTTCAACATCTGAAATTGTACAAGAGGATGTGAAGAAGAAGAAGACGAAGAAGAAGAAGAAGAAGAAGAAGAAGAAGAAGAAGAAGAAGAAGAAGAAGAAGAAGAAGAAGAAGAAGAAGAAGAAGAAGAAGAAGAAGAAGAAGAAGAAGAAGAAGAAGAAGAAGAAGAAGAAGAAGAAGAAGAAGAAGAAGAAGAAGAAGAAGAAGAAGAAGAAGAAGAAGAAGAAGAAGAAGAAGAAGAAGAAGAAGAAGAAGAAGAAGAAGAAGAAGAAGAAGACAGTATTAAATTCACCGCCGAGAGATGGAGGCTAAACTAGATGGCTGGGACTCACGAGCAGCAGCTACCGCATCTCCTGCAACTTCCTCCAATTACTTTGCTCGGGAGTCCCAGGCACCTAGTTTAGTCCCCCATCCGCGCCGCGCGTAGCGGCGCGTGTGATTCCATCGGCGGTGCATTTAATCGCGTTTTGCGCATGCCGTCAAGTCTGACATCTACCGCTGCTAAATCCTCAGTCGGAAGAACAGTGTTGCTAATCTGCGTGGGTGCGCGTGGTCTACCCGCCACATCGCTTTCATCGTCTGTAATGTCTCGAAATTGTCAACGATTGCTTTTATCGTTTGCTAGTATCGTCTGCAGAAACGCTCGAAATTGTCACCGGTCACTTTTATCGTCTGCTACTATCGTCTGCAATGTTGCGTCTCTTGAAATTGTCAAGTAATTATAGTTTTGCCGCGATTTGTTCCTTGGCAGAAAGTCCGCACTTTTCATTGGACTGAGACCTGAACGGATATTTCAGGCCGCCATAATGCGGGGGTAGAAGTTCGGAGGAGAGCATTATGTTTAATATATTTATGTGTTGCATATGTAAGTGTATTTAAAATATTTATATTGTAAATATGCGTTTTGTGTGTTTTGAGTTTTCTGAACAAAATGGTGAATGACTCCTACCTGTGGCCCAGTTCGTGGGCGGCAGTGTGTGCGGTAATTCCACCGAAACCGTTCTCGCAGATTGACACAGATTTATTCGTGCACAGTTGTTTACCCAATGCGACGCCATTTAATTCCTTTCCTATACTTGTCCTCAGCTTCAATCTGTTAAAAACATCAACATGGTCATTTATTGTGAAAATCATAAAGAGATATGGACAATAAATCACCAGAGAGGCACTGGGATGGGAAACAAATCAAAGGAACGAGCAGCTCCAAAAAAAAAAAAAGTTTTCATGTGAATGATGTTGACAGAGGCCAAATATACTGGACTGCTTTTATCCATGCTATAGAAAAAATGAACTATACAGGACAGAACAAAATGAGCGAATGGAGTGGGAGCCTCGTGTTATTTGTTAACGTCACAACATGATGCTGACGGTGGTGGTGGCGGTTGGGTTGGTGCTGATGATGTATTTTGACAATCATTATTATAGTAAGCAAGGTTATTCTGTATACCTGTATGTCTTCCACCTTCCTCCCCGCTCTGTTACATGAAGGCTTGACCCTCCGTTGTACTTCAAGAGTCGAATCCTTGATGGCAAACCAAAAAGTCAAGTCAAGTGTACTGTCCTGATGTAAGGCGAGTACTGTCTTGATGTAAGGCGAGTACTATCCTAATGTAAGGCAAGTACTGTCCTGACGTAAGGCAAGTACTATCGTGATAGAAGGCAAGTACTATCCTGATGTAAGGCAAGTACTGTCTTTATGTGAGGCAAGTACTATCCTAATGTAAGGCAAATACTGCCCTGATGTAAAGCAAGTACTGTCTTAATGTAAAGAAAGTACTGTCCTGGTGTACGGCAGGTACTGACTTGATGTAAGGCAAGTACTGACCTGATGGCATGCAAGTAATATAGTGATGTAAGGCAGGTACTATTCTGATGAAAGGCGTGTGCTATCCTAATGTAAGGCAAGTACTGTCCTGGTGTAAGGCAAATGCTGTCCCGATGTAAGGCAAGTAATGTCTGTATGTAAGGCAAGTACTGTCTGATGTAGGGCAAGTACTGTCCTGATGTAACGCAGGTACTGTCCTGTTGTAAGGCAGGTACTGTCACCTGCAGGCCCTTTGGAAGTAGAAAACCCATCCAGTATAAAATATTTATTCATTAACTCACTGAGTATAGACATTTTAAGCCGTTTACTCACCTGGTAAAGAAATATGACGCTATTAACTCACCGCGTAAAGAAAAAAAAAACTGTTAATTCACAGAAAAAGAAATAATTAATCATTAACTGACCCATTATAGAAATACTAAACCATTAACAGACCTGATATAGAGATATAAAAAAAAATAACACCCGGTATTGAAATATTAAACCATTAACTCATGCGGTATAGACATACTAAATAATTACCTCACCTGATATAGAAATATTAAACCATTAACTCATGCGGTATAGACATACTAAAAAATTACATCACCTGATATAGAAATATTAAACCATTAACTCACAGGGTATAGATATATTAAACCATTAACTCACCTGGAATAGAAATATTTAACCATTACTTCACTTGGTATAGAAATATTAAACCATTAACTGAACCAGTATGAAAATATTAAACCATTAACTCAACCAGTATGAAAATATTAAACAAATAACTCACCTGGTTTTATAAATATTAAGCCAATAACTGACCGAGTTTAGCAACATTAAACCATTACCTCACCAGGTATAGAAATATTAAACCATTAACTTAATGGGTATAGAAATGATAAACCATTAACTTACCCTGCATAGATATATTAAACCATTTAATCACCTGGTATAGAAGTATTAAACCATTACCTCAAAGGGTATTGCAATGTCTCACCACATAACTGAACTGGTATAGGAATCTTGTATTTCAAAACTCTCCCCAGTGTATGTTAGCTCCAACCATATATACCCCTTGGTTACTTTCATTCATAATTTGTTAGGCTGACCAACTTTGCCGAAGGTTACGGGAGTGTCCCGCTGTACTGTTTGCTCGAAAAGCTTTCTGCGTTAATTTCCCTTTACGTTTTTATTTCGAGAAAGAGAATGCCTGTGACATAGGCTGCAGCACTCTCCGCGTGTGGTTTGCGTTCAGGCCAGTCCTGCAGGTTTTTGGAGCGTTGAAAGCGCTGACGTGCTAAAATATACAACACGCGATATTAACGGTGTCGCGGAACACCTTCGTAAACTTCAGTAAAGTTGACGAGCCTGAGCAAGAACCAATCAAAAGTGACCTAGTATGTATACAGGCAGAGCTAACACGCACTGGAGAGATTTTCCTAATATTTACCAATCCGGGATTTGTTGTCCCCTCACATCTCACTCACCCAGTATTTAATGTTCCTACACATCTCACTCACCCAGTATTTAATGTTCCCACACATCTCACTCACCCAGTATTTAATGTTCCCACACATCTCACTCACCCAGTATTTAATGTTTCCACACATCTCACTCACCCAGTATTTAATATCTCCACACATCTCACTCACCCAGTATTTAATGTTCCCACACATCTCACTCACCCAGTATTTAATGTTCCCGCACGTAACTCACCCGGTAAACAACATGTAGTGGTCACTGCGGGGCAAATCGCTTTGACATGAATACCAGTCGACGAAAACGTATATCCCACGTTCGACAACAAACACACCATCAACGTGAGTACGGCTAGAGAACAAAGCCTCATCGCTTGCATTCTGCATGTAAGGATATATTGTGTTATAAATCAGGGCCCCCGAGAGGAATATCAAGCGCTGGTAAAGTACGTAAAAGTAAAGGACCCTTTACCAGACCTTCAGGCGTATTGGGCATGTAAGGCTAGATCTATATTTTATAGACCAACCGGCACTTGGTGGGTGATACGGTCAACATCACACCGGCCACCCATTCTGGTACCCATTCAATGCTAACTTGACCTGCAAGTGCTGGGAGAAGACTAGTATTTTCTCCCACGCTTACACATGGACACATGAAACAGTAATGTCATAACTGCATTTTAATTTTTTTTTCTATTAGTCAAATAACATGTTTCGTGCTTGTTTTTTTTTTTTTTTTTTTAAACTGGGTCACGGTAATTTTAGGCGTACGGCCTTTTCCGTTAGTATGGTGTATGACCTCGTCTTGCGTGGATCAGGGACTTAGCATCTACTGGGCATGGATGCGATCACATGACTGATGTGGGTCTGTCGGATGGATGCCCACTCTTCCTGGAATGTCTGGAACAGATCACGACCATTGGCTGGAGCAACGTTTCAGCGACAACCATGTCTTTCAGCCTATCCCTGAGATGCTCAATCGGACTTATATCTGCAGACAGGGAAGTGTTTGAATAATATTAGCGGTCAGGAACAGCGTGGTAAACCATGCAGAATGGGGTCTGGTTGAAATATCCCTGTTGAAAAGGATATATGTTGGCATCCCAATATTAAACGACATGTGGTCGAAGAATTTCATTGCAGTATCGTTGCGCATTCAAGCTTGCTTCAATGTGCACCAATTGACTCCTTTCGTTGTAACTGATCATTCCCCACACCATTACACCTCCACTACCGTGCAGCAGAGCTTCATCAACACAATTGTGGACTAAACTTTCATTTTGCCTACGGTAAACCATACGCCCTCTATCATGACACTATAACAAAAAGAAAGAATCGTTACTGAACCAGACACGTCTCCATTGATTGTCACCTGCCCAGGGAAGATTTTGGTTGCCCAAAGAGGCCGATTTCGGCAGTGGCGACGCGTAAGGACAGGTCTGTTCAGAACAGTTTGACCAGATACATGACGTCCTGTGGGCAAAGTGCGCAGTTGAGGAAGCTCTTGTAAACCTGTTTCTGAGGTGACGAAACCGAATAAAGCGATTCTCTGCTGCTGTTGTTATCTACTGTGATGTCGGTCTTCAACTGAACCAGTGGCTTGGAACAGGTGCCAATGTCAACTGCTGGTACTCTGATGCACGTTTAGATACCTTGCAACCTGACTGTGACGTTTTCCTGCCTGAAATCGGCTAATAGCAAGATTCCTTGGATGTATCGACTGAGGCCCCATTCGTGACTGCTCGAAAATGAACAAAGTGTTTCTGTGTAGCGTTATCCTTTTATAGGGTTTCAGTTGCGTGTGCAGTGTTCACCCCGAATTGTGTTGCTTTCTCGTGTGCGCATCACCAGCTACGCTCACAAATATGGTCTCAAACAGCTGACGACTGCGTTGTAAAGATCGTGAAAACTCACGCAATTCACGCCCACATGTCCACTGGACACGGTAAACAACATCTGAGACTGCGTTTTACATACCCGAGCACGATATTTTATTTACAAACTAATAAAAACACGCCGTCGGATAACTATTCGTTTCTTTTTATTTATTTTTACACTATATTACACTCATAATTCACCTCGGTACTGTAACATTAAAATCAAGATGAAAATAGGAGCTCATGCACACATTCACGTTTCCAGGATAACTCTAGTTACTGAGAAAATATCGAAAATATAACGGCAGCGATTTGTAAACGCACAATAGCATTTTGGGCACAATATAAACAATTTAAGTTATGCTGATGACACAGTCTTGATAGCAACAAGTCAGAAAGAACTACAGGAAATGATGGCCGTTGTGGTGTTAGAAAGTGGAAGAATGGGCATCAGTTTGAATAATGGGAAGACAGAAGTAATAGTGGTATCAAAGAAACGAATTATTCCTCAGTGTGTAATAAAAGTTGATGGTGTTATTTTAGGACAAGTACAGAAATTTAAGTATCTGGACACATGGAAAAACATCAGATGGAAGATGCATAACTGAGATAAGAAATAGAATAGGACAGGCAAAAACTGCATTTTATAAAATGAAAAACATCTTGTGTAATATATCCGTGTCATTGAGAGTTAGAAAAAGAATTCTCGCTTGCTACATACATCCAGTTTTAACATATGGCTGTGAATCCTGGACAATCGGTAGGCAGGCCAAACAATTTCTGGAGGCCTCGGAGATGTTGTTTTACAGAAGAATGCTTAGAATACCTTGGACAGCCAAAAAGAGCAGCCAAGAGGTTTTGAAAGAGGCGGGAGCCCGAAGACAACTTATCACAAACATCAGAAGGAGACAGTCATCATTTTTCGGCCATGTTATGAGAAGAGGGAAAATAGAACATGTTGTGACCACTGGAAAGATATGTGGAAGGAGAGATAGTGGAAGACAACGAGAGAAGATGCTTGACAGTCTTGTTGCATGGCATGGAGGTGTGTCGGCACACGAACTGATACATGCTGCAGCAGATCGCAGATTATGGAGAGGCATGATCGCCCACGCCAGTCGGCAAGGCACCTGATGATGATGATGACAATAGCATTGTTCTAATGTATTTTAAACTTTACATAAAAGATCTATTCCAAAATATTTTATCATGGAGAACTTACACTCAAAATTCTGAGAACCGTTACTGTAGTGCTGATAGCAATGTCTGGATCCTTGATGTTCTGGTACCGGATGTTGATCTGAAATATCAGTTGAATTAACATTCGTGTTAGTGTGTGTAATTGTTGTGTTTTTGCATGACATACGATGTCCGGTTATAAGCAACTCACATAATAGGCTTACCATAAGGTAGTTTTGTGGCGACTCCATAATTAAGGTTGGCTGCAGTGCACCTACTTGTGATATCAAGTGTTGGCTCATCAGTGTCTTCTTCTTTTCTTTTTATAATATCGTGAGCTCGGTAATCGAACCCTAATGACATTGGTGGGCACAGAAAGATTATTGTTAAAAATAGGGCTGTACCGAATATTCGCTTCGTATTCGCTTCGGGGCCGAATAGTGGACCTATTGACTATTCGGTATTCGGCCGAATAGTTGCGGTCGGACCGACTACGAATAGTAGTTACCTTACACCCGCTTCTGCATACACAGCCTTAATGCTGAAAACATGGAACGATTGGTTTTGTTGAAAGCTAATACAGCTTTACTGCTTTAACTAAGCTGATAGTGACAATATCCAAGTTTAGTTACTTGTTCTAATACTTAGGATTCTTTCATTCCTAGTTATTAGTTACCACAGAGTGACTGAAGGATGCAAAACATAAAATGTTTTTATATGTTTACTATTCTGTTCGAATACCAACTAGACATGGAAAGAATATAAACTCCGGCCAAATCCAAGTCGATAATAACAAAATCAAACGAATGGAAACATATAAGTACTTGGGTGCAAACTTCAAATGCTCCAACCTGCTGAGAGAAAAAATACAATCTAGAATTCAATCTAGAAATAAAGTATAATATGCCCTTCAAAATCTGCTAAATTTAAAGTGCTGTCTCGCAACACCAAGATCAAAATATATAATACGCTCATAAGACCAGTCATTTTATATGGCTCTGAAACTTGAAACAGAAATAAAAGAGATGAGGCCTTATTAAAGGCTTTCGAAAACAGTCTTAAGACAAATCTTTGGACCCAACAAAGATGCTAACAGCGGGGAATGGAGAGTGAGAAGCAACAACGTAGCACAATCTGTTTAAATCACCATTGATCACTGGCATCGTGAGAGCTAACAGACTAAAATGATTGGGGCATATTGAAAGAATGTCAGATGACAGAGAAGTAAAAACTGTATACACCAGTGAGATGAATGGGCGTAGACCACGAGGCAGACAACAACAAAAAAGTTCGAGAGATAATGTCCAGCCAGACCTGCAAACAACTGGTTTCACAAAATGTAAAGATAAGGCCAGCCAGAGAGATGAATGGAGACGAGTGATATCTGCAGCAGTAAACCTCAAGGGCTCAGAATACTAAAGAAGAAGATGACTTTTCTGTGCTACTTTATGTGAAGTAAAAGTTCAGCGTACTTTTGACATTATGGGTGTGTGTGTGTGTGTGTGTGTGTGTGTGTGTGTGTGTGTGTGTGTGTGTTTATAGATATATTTTATACACTATACACTATTCGTATTCGTATTCGGCCGAATAGTTGGTCCCGCTATTCGTATTCGGCCGAATAGTGAAAATTACTATTCGGTACAGCCCTAGTTAAAAATGCAGTAGTGTTGTGGGCATTTCTACTGCTGCCTCTCAACTCTCGTTCAGTTCCAGACGCATGTTATTTGATTTTGAATACATTATGTGATCAGAAATTTTTATGTTACGTTATCAAAATCGATTTCTTAGCACAATAGGCATTCCCATGCGTGCTCAGTCCTCCGATGCAGCAGCCTCTCCAAGGTACCTTTACTGCTTATTCCCATGAGAAGATGGTTATCTTATCTCCTGTCTTGACCTCAAAGACGGCATACATGTGCTTCATCAAGCCATCAAGCTTAACTCCTAGGTCACGCAATCGTGTTAGTGTCAGAAATTCAGCATCCCCCCCCCCCCCCAGACTAGTCCGTACAACATTGATAATATCAGCTCTGTCCATTCTTCTTCTGGTTTGCATTGGTGCATTACTTGCCAGCTGGTCAGCTCTTTCATTGTTCATTTTAGAGATCATCTTTATCGCACATCGGACATGACCATAAGTGCTCCGATCTCCTCCTGGAAATGTCTGCCAGTATTTTTAGGCTAACAACTCCTGTTCTGTTCTAGATGATGCAACGACGAGTGGCTACCGCATGGTTTTCCTGTATTGCACTCACAATTCGTTTATCTAGGATATGCAGTCTATTCAGTGAAAAATCATTTTCCACGAAAATGAAAGCCTCACAGTGTTTAGTCTCTCGCGTGGCGTCCATGATGTCCCTCCCGTCCAAAGATGGCCCTTTCCTGAATGTTGCACTGCCAGCCAGAGCCTCTGCGTTCTCATTACTTTCATACAAGCAAACCTTGGGGGACAAAATGAAGGAAACTTTGCGAAACGCTGCGTGCCGTATATATCAGATGGTGTCACTGTTTCCGTGTGTACCCTACCTTGTATTACAGGCTTACTCAGTCGCTGAGTAAACATACATTAGTGAATTCCTGAGATTTTATATATCTCTAAATGCTTCGTCACAGTCGTGATCGCCATTGCCAGGCTGCCGGTGGTAGAAGCAAAGGCTCCACTATCTTCTTTAATGACTTTTCCTTTGGTTCTTGTCGTGAAAAGCCATGCACTTCGCTTCCGACAAATCACAGAATCATCTGCATATATAACAGCATCTTCCAGTGACGTGTATTCTTCCTCCACCAATTCTTTCACATCTGCATCAACCATTCTTCTTCTTCTTCTGCCTTTCTATCCCCAAATGGAGCATAGGCGCTCAACCAGCTCACGCCAAGTCGTTCTATCTTTCGCCATTGTATGGAGCTCTCCCCCATGTCCTTCCCATCTTTCTAACTTCATTCTCCAGCTCTCTTCTCCATTTATTTTTTGGCCTTCCTTTATTCCTATGCCCCTGTGGGTTCCAATGCAAAGACATTCTGGTTATGCTGTTCTCCTGTTTTCTCAGTGTGTGCCCAATCCAGCGCCAGTGTCTTTAACTCGCCTCTTGTTCTACTGGAGCCTGTTGAGTTCTCTCCCAAAGTTATTCCATCATACCATTCAATTCCCTCTATTCTGCGCCTGCACCAGTTAATGAATGTAATTTATTAGTAATTGTCTTAGTTGTTCTCCATGTTTTCGCCAAATACAAAAGTGCTGATTTGGCACTGTCTCATAAGGATGATAACTACCACAAACTACTGCTTGTATTTATTTGGTATGGGTTATGTCTTATTGGGGAAATCACCCGTAAAGTACTCTTTCTGCCCAACCCAACCATAAATGGCCTCGTTTAAATCTGTTGCCTTTACCTGTATTTAGTCAATCGTGCAGTGGGTGTCCAAAGACGTAGCTCTTTCATTACCATTTACTTCTCTGTGTCCAGGCTTATAGATCCAGTAATGGAGGTTAACTGCGACATCCGAATGCTTTCTACCCATTAGGAGCATAGATTAAATACTGCGATTTTGTGAGGCATGTTCATGGAGTCCTAAACAATTACCCCATGTGTGGCTGCTTGTTCTCCTACCTATGCGAATGCTCTAGAAGCAGCAGTTATCTCCATGAAAATGTCTACTTTAACAAATAAATATTTCGACCTAAAGTAACAGCAGTTAAATTAACCATAGGTGCATGCTGAGTTGGTGCGATAACTCCCTGGTGCACAAGGAGTTAAAGAAATTGAAACAGAAACTGACAAAGATATGATCTTTTTCTACGGACTAGCAGAGTTAACATGCGCACAGTGTGACGTTTGTAACAATGTCAATCCACATACCGCAGTATAGTTTACTGTATTTTAGCGGTACTTAGCAGAGCAAATGGTTTGGCTATGTAACAAGACTGGTATCTGACAGGGCACTACACGTAGCATTGTTTTACAGATACCGCGGTAGCACACCAGGAGGTTGACCAAAGCAGGAAACAAGCGTTAGAAATATTGGAGACACTGAAAGGTACTACACACGAAGCAAACAGAAGGTTCTGTTTCAGACATATCTTTTTGCCCTGACGCCGCTAGAGTTTCAGCAGTCTCTTCTTCTTCTGCCTTTCTAGCTCCCAATGGAGCATAGGCCCTCAATAAATTCAAGCCAACTTGTTCTGTCCTATGCTATCGCATGCAGCTCCCCTCATCTGTCTAACTTTATTCTCCAGCTCTCTTCTCCGTGTGTTTTTTAGCCTTCCTTTATTCCTATGCCTCTGTGGGTTCCAAGGCAAAGACATTCTTGTTATGCTGTAGAGGAAATGGGTGAGGGGAGGGGGGCATCGCTTTGTATTATTTACTTTCGTTCAGAGGCAACTAATTTTCCATTCGGCGAATGTCCTACCGTTCACAAACCTACTACCTTTCTGTTATAGTGATGTCCTGGGGTTCACAGACCAGCTACCTTTCCATTATGGTGATGTCCTGCGGTTTAAAAACCAGCTACCTTTCCATTACAGTGACGTCATGTGGTTCACAAACCAGCTACCTTTCTATTATGGTAATGTCCTGCGGTTCACAGACCAGCTTCCTTTCTATTGTGCTGATGTCCTACCTCTCATAAACCAACTAACTTTATGTTACGTTTATGTAAGCCAGACATTTTGCTGTTGGGATGTTGTCTCACCATTCACAGAAATGCTACGAATCTGCAGGATTAACCTTTTTTGAGCCAGCTCTTCCCAATAAATAAAACAATTTACTGTGGTCGGTCCTCTCTAAGTTTTTGAGGAGCCAAGCTGCCCTCAACTTTCTCAGCTATGAATAAAAGCGTGCCGGTCTCTGTCTCTACATACATTTTTTCATACTTATCTTATAATTATGTACCATTCAACATATTATTGCAATTATTATTATTAAGCACTTTACCCAGGGTTAAGCCCTTTGAGAGGCTCCTTGACAATTTGTGTCGGTGTCTCTGAACTATGTCACGTAATATGTCTTAACAATGATTGGAACTGTATACTCACAGATTCGGCCACAAACGTGTACCACAGTCTCATCTCTCTAGGGGTATTATCCAGCCCGACATACTTCACCCACCTGAGAATAAGATGTTAGCTATAAGATAATTAAACACTCCCCCTCCCCACCCCCCTCACTCCACCCCCGCCCCCCCCCATGTCTTTGGGTAATTATGAATAATTATTTCGCTGATTTTGTTAAGCAGACTGATTTCATTTATGTTATGTGTTTCTGTATTTACCTTCTTGTTCATTACGTTAGTTATTACCTATGTGGAAAGGAAAAGAAAACGTGATGACCAAAAGAGATTTTGCGTAGAACCATCATCAGGAAAGGTTCAACAAAGGGCCTTACAAACACCCAAGACCTCAAACAGGTGCCAATGAACCGCCAGACATGGAGAGCTGTGACCTCTGCCCTATGTGACGCCCTCGCTCAAGAGGAAAGACTAACTTATTACAAGTTCTGGCTTACTAAGTCGGTGGTTAATTTGGTATTAGAGCCCTCCAGGCAAACAGTGATTCCCAAACTGTGCGCCACGGGGACTCAGATGTACTGTGTATTGCATCATTTTGCTAGTATGTACTATGTTACATCATTTTGCTAGTATGTACTATGTTACATCATTTTGCTAGTATGTACTATGTTACATAATTTTGCTAGGATGTACTTGTATTACATCATTTTGCTAGGATATACTAGTATTACATCATTTTGCTAGGATGTACTATGTTACATCATTTTGCTAGGATGTACTATATTACTTCATTTCGCTAGGATGTACTTGGATTACATCATTTTTCTAGGATGTACTTGTATTACATCATTTTGCTAGTATGTACTTGCATTACACCATTTTGCTTGTATGTACTTGTATTACATCATTTTGCTAGGATGTACTATGTTACATCATTTTGTTAGGAAGCACTTGTATTACATCATTTTGCTAGGATTTACTATGTTACATCATTTTGCTAGAATGTACTATGTACATCATTTTGCTAGTATGTACTATGTTTCATAATTTTGCTAGGATGTACTATGTTACATCATTTTGCTAGTATGTGCTATGTTACATCATTTTGCTAGGATGTACTATGTTACATCATTTTGCTAGTATGAACTATGTTACATCATTTTGCTAGGATGTACTTGTATTAAATCATTTTGCTAGGATGTACTTGTTTTACATTATTTTTCTAGGATGTATTTGTATTACATCATTTTTGCCTGCTGACTCGACCAAGGCATTACAGCAGAGGTTCCCAAACTAGGGGTGCCGCGGCGAAAATAAAGAAAAGTTGGCTATAAATTGTGACATTATTAAAGAAGGCCTGAAGATACTTAAAAGTTAAAATTCAAATTGTCTTTCCTCGCCAGCTTCGAAAAGAGTGTTATTCCTACTTTTACTCTCAAAGTGTCTCATACTGCATAAAATGCCAACCGCGGCGTGCTAAAAATGGTCTGGTATTTATCTTGAGGTGAGACTGATCCTCCATCTGTATTCGTGAAGGTGCAGCGGATAAGTAAGGTTGTGATTACATTTTGGCTAACATTTTAAAGTGGAAACTGTGGTCTGTACAACAGTCACTGTAAACCTCGTCAAAAAAGCACTTATATTTCAAGGCAATTCGTTGTGAGTCCTGGACAATCGGTAGGCAGGCCAAACAATTACTTAGATATGTGGTTTTACAGAACAATGCTTAAAATACCCTGGATAGAAAAAAAATGCAACCGAGAGGTTTTGAAAGTTGCGGGAGCCCGAAGACAACTAAGCACAGACATAAGAAGGAGAAAGTTATCATTTTTCGGCCATGTTATAAGAAGATGAAAAATGCAACATGTTGTGACCACCTTAATAATCTGTGGAAGGAGGGATAGAGGAAGACAACGAGAGAAGATTATTGACAGTCTTGTTGCATGGCATGGAAGTGTGTCAGCACACGAACTAATACATGCTGCTGGAGATCGCAGATTGTGGCGAGGCAAATTCGCCCACACCAGCCGGCAAAGCACCTGATGATGATGATACACTATTCGTATTTGTATTCGTGTTCGGCACAATAGTTGGTCCCGCTGTTCGTATTCGGCCGAGTAGTGAAAATCACTATTCGGTACAGCCCTAGTATGTACTGAGCAGTACATTATTTTGCTAGGATATACTGTGTATTACATCATTTTCATATAATGTACTGTGTATATCAGTGGTGTCTAGCCTGAGGGGGCCGAACCGCCGCCTTCCATTCCCAGCAGCGCGGGCATAGGCAAGTTTCAAAAAGTGGGGGGGGGGGGGGCGTGGGGGGTTGTCATGTCAAGCGATTTAGAAATTAAACGCAACTAAACACGTAATAATCCGGATTTTCAGCTTTGACAGTCATGAAAAGTAGCGCTGCCAGCTTGGTGAGAAGATTGATCTCGGTTTTGCCTTGTCCAACATCAAACCAAACATAGCAGATAACATCAAGAAAAAACGGTATCAACCATTACATTGACATTTGGACAGTAAATTATCAGTTTTTGGTGATTTCTTCTTTTGTTTCTTTGACACAGTGATTTATTATGCGTGGTTTTTTTTTTTTTTTCAACTGCCAGTGCATTTTTTTACGTGCGTAACAATACACACAGGCGTCTGATCTTACTACCCAGAGACCAGGAAAAATTTCTAGAAGTCCACGTGAAAAAATTCCAGCCCTCACCTTGGCTATAACCCCGGACTTCCAGGATTATAGGTGGCGCCATGCCCCGGGACCATTCAGCCCCTCTAAACAGTGGTATTTGAACAGTTCAGATGCATTCTTCTTGACTACAAGCAGATGCTTTTGGATCTTTACGTATTCTTTTACAATCACTAAAGTAAAGGAATCGTTTCCACGCCTTTTTGCGTTTTGGGCATATCGGGCTAGATTTATATTTTATAGATCAATCGGCACTTCATGATGGGGTCAGAATCACGTCTGGCTTGCGATCTATCTGAAGGTAAGCGTCTAGCCACTACATCACAGCGTCTGCCCTAATTTAATTAGGTAAGATAGGTAATCAGGTAATCGCTGATCCTGCTTCAGAGCAAACGGGTCACCCTATAGGTTCTCCCTTTCTGTACCAACGGGTACCCGCAATTCCAACTGCTAACATACCTCCATCACCACGAAAAAAATATCCAAAGTATTCTTATAGTTGCTCCGGTATGTGACATTGAAAACCACACAGAATGTCAATCCTTATTCCTAGCGGAAAGAAAATTTGACTGACTGCAGTCTTGGTATATCCAGCAGCATACACGTGCATTAAATGCATAAGGATGCAGTCCGAGGTGCCAACGCAAACAGTCCGACACTAGAAACGCAGTTGATCGTTGATGGAAGCAGCTATTATGACAGATCAGTAGCTGCATACGCAAGTAATCTGTTATTCTTGGCATAAATATATAAGAGGCAAGTCGGCCAGTTTCCTTCCTCATCGTCTTTTGTTTCCAAACAAATCCCGAAAATTATATGAACTTTCTGAAAAGCTCCGGATAATGAGTTGAGATTAAATGAGTTTCAAGAACCGAGAACACAGAACTTGGCACATTTCTGTAAGCGCTCTGCCCCCATCCTCAGCAGCCAGCGAAGAGTTCCATCTACGATTATTCTGAGGGTATATATGCCTTGCCCTTCCTCTGAATATGGAATATCGGTTACTTCTCATGACACCATTCGATTCAGACCTTAATAATCTAATTGTGCCTCCGTACTGTTCACTCGCCCTCAAACGATACTCAAAATACATAGCCTGTCATGCATTAATATTTATTACACAGCCTGTCGTGAATGAATTTACCACCTAGTTGTGTTGAATGTTGAATTAAGAACCGACATCACAGCGCCCGGGACATCCCCATAAGCGCTTCGTTCCCATCTTCAGCGACAAGCGAAGAGTTCCAATTCCGATGGCACTAGTATCTGTCTGATTGTATTTCCGTCTCTCTCTTCCCAAGATTGTTGAGCGCCGGCCAGATTTCCCCAAACTCCTCGTAGCGTAATTCTACGCAGACCTGCGCACTGTCAATCTCTCACAAAGAGCCCTCACAACATCCAGCTTATCATACATCAGCTCACCACCAAGAAGTGCAGAATCGGTCAATCTATATGCCTATCTCATCTCGTCTATCTCACCGGCAACACCTAGAGAAAATATCAGAAGGATGCTCACTACCCGGGACCTCTGAAATGATGCCTGCCACCGGGTTGTGTAGAATCAGCCAGTCCGTTTGCCTGTTCGTTTACACATAATGAATGTTTGTCAATTATAACATTATAATCAGTATTTATGTTAGCTGTTCTCCTTGTTTCAGCTACACATGGCAATACTGGTTTGACTTTGGAGTGACATATTCTAGTCTGTGTTGCATACTTGCGAGGAACGGCTGGCCGAATAGTTAGAGTGTTGGGCTTTATTGCTGGAGGCCAGGCTTCGATCCTTCGGTAAAAGCTGGATATGCTTCTGTCAGGAGCAAACATAGAGCGTCCCAGCCTGCACAGGTCGGGGGGACTGCGCTAGACAGAGGACCCTCAATCCTCATGCTCAGGACCCCTTCCCACCACGGACCCCTCCCCACCCAGGACCCTACCCAGGACCCCTCCCCACCCTGTCCTGCAGGGTCTTATAAAAGTAGTGTTGCAGGTAGCAAAGACAGTTAATGGATCGCATCTTGCGCTGTCCAGAGGAAGTATAATGTGTGGAAAAGAGTCTTTTTGTGTTCTTGGTAAATAGGGATTTACTGCCTCTTTTGGCAGTGGTGAAACATCGCAAGCTCGTTTGGTTCGAAACCCCTATGTGCTTTCCGGGGCCCCATCGTGGGGAAAACAAGAATAGACCCACTGCCTGCCCAAAAACATGTCGGATGAGTCGACTAATTGGGAGCTTCTTTTGAAGTCAGAGTACTAGGAACCAACAATCAGCATGCAAATAACTCAAACCTGTGAACCGGATGTACATTCAACATTCAATTTCTGGAACAGGACTAGAGTCCAGAAGTGGACGAACAAACCAAAAATGTTCCGCCGGAGTTTACAGCCGTCGAACACGAAGAAAAAGTAGACGGTTCAAAATGATTCGATTGCGAAGATTATTCTTCAGTAAAAATTGGCGGAAAGGATAAGGGGGTTGGGAGATATCTTAGAATCACAACAGCAAGAAATAGACGGCACTAAATGATTATACCCCTGATCAACATACAAAAGACAGATAAAGGTCGATTTTGGGTGCTGGTGCTTCCACCGACCCAACTCCGCTACCCTACATGTCAAGGGTTTACTGGGATTCTCCCTTAATGGATGCATGTAGTTTATGTCAGGATGTTATTTGTTCTCAGCTTCACTCTTCATCACTGATTTGATGTTACAGTTAAATAGTTTGAGTGACTTACTTGTTGTAATCTGCGTAGTCTACTATGAAAGCAATTTCCACAACATGCTGGGTTGGATTCCCTTTGCTTGCCTTGTTTTTCGAGCCTGATGCGCCCTTCTGTGATGTCTTGTTTTCAGGAGCACTACGCCTGGTCCGCAATTCTGAAAAGATTATGAAAGAGTTTGAGCATTTGTCTCGTTCTCTTGGATATAATTTTCCAATCCTGCTACACGGAAGTAAATCATTGAGAATTAGATGATGATAAAAAATATTGTAAAAGCGGCAGAGATTTGGTTTTAGCCAATAACCACGAGAAAATCCTTACAAGATAAAGAGATAGTATCTTTAACAGGACATTGCAAATCCAACAACAGCATTTTTTGTCTCTTGTGGTTTTTCTAGGCAAATTTACGCCCAGTAGATTGCCACTGGCTAAACGGTCAACTTCTCGATACCACTGTAGAAACAACCACAAGACGCAAGGCCCGCAGCAGGGATCGAACGCAGCACCCCGGCATTACGAAGAGCGTGCGCAAGGCCTAAGTCACAGACGCCGACAAATAAAAAGTAATGAGGATATATTGAAAGAAACTGACTCAGGAAGTGAACTGACTGCCCACATCAGAGAGAGACAATCTACATTCTTTAGTCGGGTCACAAGAAAGAGAACATTGCAGCAGATTGTGATGATGAGAAATCTAGAGGGAAAATGATGTAGAGATTAATGAGAAAGAAAACGCTGAAGAGCCTGACACCATGGCATGGAGGATCATCTGTGTCAGAATTGACTGAAAATGCTCGAGACAGAAAGCTGTTGATAGGCATCACCGAAAGGCGTGAACTCTACAACAGAGGAAGTTACTCTCTCAGGAGAAAGCTAGCTCTACTATGGAAATAGACATAAAACCCGGTAAAATAAATTCATTTCGAACTTTAATTCTGGCATGAATGTCGTAAGCAGTAAAAAGAGTCACTATGAACCTGGCAATCTGACCTTACAGCAAACTAAGACTAGGAAATGCAGAAAATCCTGAATATATCTACTTATCTACATATATGTTGACGCCCTTGTTAACTCGACTTAGGATCTAAGCTGCAGTAGATGTTCAAACAAGCAGAAGGTATAGATAAGTCAACTAGTAAATATTTTAAGCTGGTTATGAATAGAATAACTGAGTACGCGACACTCCAATGGATCTGCTATCAGAGAACCACTTTAATCTGACCTCAAAGTTGACAGCTATTATATTTCAAAGTGTCAGCCCAGTTCAATCGTTTTTTTTTTTTTTTTAGCGCAGTGGCTAGAAATGTGTTAGCTGGTTCAAAAGTCTTAGGTTCGAGTCTGGTTTCAGCTGAGTTTAGAATGGAAATTGCTGCACTAGGGGTAATTCCGTAAGCGCTCGGTACTAATCTTCAGCAGACAGCGACGAATTTCAGTTCCCATAGTACCAGTAAGATTTCCACTATACGTAAATTTTAGCTTCCCTCCAAGTGTAGGGACTAGACTAGATCCCCTGGCCACTTAACGCTGCACTATTCTTTCCGCACTGTTGTAATTGGTTCGTTCTTCTACATTGCTCACTTGCTTCCAGGAGACCTTAATTAACCATATTTGGCTTAGCAAGCATCAGTTGTTGCGTTGAGTTGAGTTGAGTCTAGAATTGATATCACACCACTCGGGGCATTCCCATGCATGCTCTGTCCCAATCTTCAGCAGTCTGTGTAGAGTTTCAGTACTGACGGTAATGGTTACAATTTGCTTATATGTCCATCTTGCCTTTCCTCTGAGTGTAGTGAGCCGGCTAGACACTCTGGTTACACCTAGGGAGCCTCATTATCACCAAGCCATAATAATCTTCTTTTTCTACTGATTCCCTTGCTTGTTGCCAAAGGGCCTTGACTGGTAATCTGGTAATCCTAGTTTTAGCTTCATAGCATAGCAAACGGGTCACCCCACAGTTGCTCTGCTCCCGTGCCAACGAAAAACAAACGCAGCTCACAGTGTCGCGCCATGCACTCAACTCAGAAGCTAGGCGACGAAACTACATCCTTCCAGTCTACAAATGGAGCAAAAATGCAACGGCCACCGTCTGGCGGAAAAAAAAAACACATTTGCCACGGCTTTAAAAAAAATTGGTGGCTGTGCCTAGCGTCCATTTTGACCGGAAGCATTATATAAGGGTTAATAAATGGTCACCCCAGCAGTGCCCTCATTATTAGCTGGGGAAGGGACTTAGGACATTACATCCACCAGCAGGCATCGCCCCTACAACGACCTGCCTGCCATCGTTAATGACTGTTCACCCAACAGCCATGCAGTTCTTTAGCACGAAGGAGACACCTTGAACTTGGGTTTCGAACTTCTAAATAACTACTAAGATGTTATTTTATGTTTTGATATCACGATTGATGTCACTGCACATTGGGCATACCCATGCGTGCTCAGTTTTCCGAAGCAGCAGCCACTCCAAAGTACTTCTACTAATTGTCCCCATAAGAAGCTGGTTATATTGTCTCCTTTCTCGGCCTCGAAGACGGCAAAGACGTGCATCACGATGCCTAACTCCTATGTCACACAATCGTGTTAGTGTCAGGGATTCCTCATTCTCCACTAGCCCATTTCGTACAGCGTTGACTATATCTGCTCTGTCCATACTTCTGCCCGCGATCATTAATGCAGTGCTTGCCAGTTGGTCTGCTCGCTCATTTCCCTTCACGCCCTCATAACCCGGTGTGTAGATCCAGGTTACGGAGGTTAAGTGCGATTTCCGAATGCTTTCTATCCATTCAGGGTGCATACTGCCTGTTGCTATCTTCTGAATCCTTGACTACATCTATCTTGTCATGTACCTATTCACCACGCAGTGGTACAGATCCAGCCAATCTGTCTGCCTGTTCATCACCCACCACGTCAGTATGGCACGGAAAAACGATTTTGACTCCACTCAACTCCCCAAATCTTTTCTACGACTCTCTTCCCTTCTAGTTTAGCCAGGCTTATCTCGTAGAAGACCGAGCTAGTTGGCAGCTGTTCTTTCCATAACATCCGTTCGGACCAGAATTTATCTCACCAAGAGAAAGCCGGTTGCTTCAGATAATAGAGGAGTATAAGTACTGTGCGATGCACTGTAGGTGTGAAAGATTTGAGGTTTAACAACGTGTCAACATCATGGCACACGGGTAGTAACCTATAAGTACTCCGTTCCTCTTCTAACTCAAGTCTGAGTCTAAAGAAGCTCAAAACAGTGCACATGCTCTATAGCACCAGAGAGGATCCTGAAATACTTTTCATAGATTTTTTAACTCAAAATGTTTGCCCGGGCAGCGGTGTTATGCTACTCTTTTCGATTTCCAACCGCCAAGAGATTTTTTACGTGCTCAACAATGCCCACGGGCTTCTGATCCCACTAACCAGAGACCAGGGGAAATTACTAGTAGTCCAACTCCACGTAAAAATATTCCAGCCTTTACCGTGGATTGAACTCGGAACCTCTAGCAATCGGGGCGGACACCATGCCTCGAGACCACACAATTCCCCTGAAGGTGTGAAAATGGTCCCTTGTATCTTCTGTCATAAAGGCCGCTGTGGCCGCAGTGCTAACAAGACAACAAGATTTCCTGTCGACTAGAAGATGTTAGGTTTGTGACATTACAGTACATCAGAAGAGGACAAAAATAAAACGTTGTTGGTAAAGTTGATAAAATAATAATTATGAAGGAACGTATACGAAAGAAGAAAAGGAATGTATAGTAGTAGTAGCAGCAGCAGGGGTACTAATAGCCGTAGTAGTAATAGTAGTTGTAGTTGTAACGTTAGTAATGATAGTAGTAGTAGTGGCAGCAGTAGCAGGAGCAACAGTAACAACAATAACAAAAACGTTAGTAAAAACAGCAACCTGTAGAATATTCCACTGTGTCGCCAACAAGAGATCTTTTTGGAGTTACGTAAGAAGAAATCCGATGAGTCATGCTGGTGACGTTGTCGGCTTTTCGCTTGTGTCTGGTCTCATAGTGAAGTGTCCAATCCACATCTTTGTGAACAAAAGTCCCTTTCTGGAAGATATAACGGCAGCAATATACATCCTGCTGTGGTTAACAGGGCGAGACAGGAAGAGAGAGAGAGAGAGAGAGAGAGAGAGAGAGAGAGAGAGAGAGAGAGAGAGGGGCGAAAGGTGGGGGGGGGGGGGAATATAAGTGTTGCAGAAAACACATAAAGATTTCAATTGTTATTGGAAAGATTCATATTACTTTACAAATGAAGGGATGACTAGAAAGTGGAGGAGGAGGAGGAAAATAGTGGATAAGGAGGATATTGACGAAAAGACTCAGGCAGAAAAAGGTGGGAATACGAGAAAGTGGTTAAAACATTCTTTCTTTCCGTCAGCCCTTCAATAACTGGTTGCTACATTGGTGGAATGTTTTTCCCTCACACTTGAAATATTAGAGCTGAACTGACACAGTCGAAGATTCAAATAATAGATGCAGTTCTTGTCATGTTCGTGGCATTTCTTACAGTTGATGGAAGATTGTTTGCTCCATACACCTGAAATTTCCTACAGTTGTTGATGGAAGATTGCTCATCCATACACATGAAATTTCCTACAATTGTTGATGGAAGATTGCTCATCCATACACCTGAAATTTCCTACAGTTGTTGATGGAAGATTGCTCATCCATACACATGAAATTTCCTACAATTGTTGATGGAAGATTGCTCATCCATACACCTGAAATTTCCTACAGTTGTTGATGGAAGATTGTTTGCTCCATACACATAAAATGTCTTACAGTTGTTGATGGAAGATTGTTTGCTCCATACACATAAAATGTCCTACAGTTGTTGATGGAAGATTGTTTGCTCCATACACATACAATGTCCTACAGTTGTTGATGGAAGATTGTTTGCTCCATACACATACAATGTCCTACAGTTGTTGATGGAAGATTGTTTGCTCCATACACATAAAATGTCCTACAGTTGTTGATGGAAGATTGTTTGCTCCATACACATAAAATGTCCTACAGTTGTTGATGGAAGATTGTTTGCTCCATACACATAAAATGTCCTACAGTTGTTGATGGAAGATTGTTTGCTCCATACACATACAATGTCCTACAGTTGTTGGCAGACGAAAATTGATTTTAAATTATTATTTCCGTAACACACATAACTAAATGGGTTGGGTAGGAGGTTGGCAGGGGCGGTAGCAACAGTTTGTAATAATTTAACAGGCTTGTATTGATTGACATACATAGAAAAAATTTGAGATATTGTAGGGTACACTAAACAACACTGCAGGAACACGACTACTTCGACACATATACAGCCATGCTCTCATCGTGTTTCTTTGAGTGCCAGTCAGTACCTTCACATTTGTCTGTCGACTCTTTCACTGGCTAGTCGGGGACAAAGTATGGACAGGGCAGACACTGAATTTGCTGCGTTCTATGGACGTTGGGAGTCAGAGACGTAGGCAGTCAGAGACGTTGGGAGTCAGAGACGTTGCGAGTCAGAGACGTTGGGAGTCAGAGACGTTGGGAGTCAGAAATGGGAGTTAGAGACGTTGAGGTTTAAAGACGTTGGGAGTCAGAGACGTTGGAAGTTAGAGACGGTGAGTCGCCTGTTGGAAATTGGTATTAAAAAAAGGACAAGCATGCAGAAGCCGATAGCGGGAAAGAAAGAAGACATGCAAATAAACTCCGATTATATTTTTTTTATGCTATACAATCGACGTCATTGCACACTGGGCATTCCCACGCCTGCTCAGTCCTCCGATGCAGCAGCCACTGCTTAATACTTCTACTAATTGTTCCCATGAGAAGCTGGTTATATTGTCTCCTATCTCGGAATCGAAGACGGCATAGACGTGCTTCACTATGCTTTACTCCCATGTCACGCAATCGTGTTAGTGTCTGGGATTCCTCATTATCCACTAGCCCAGTCCGTATAGCGTTGACGATATCTGCTCTGTCCATGCTTGCTCCCACATGCCTTAGTGTAGTGCTTGCCAGTTGGTCCGCACGCTCGTTTCCTTTTTACGCCTGCATGACCAATTGTTCCCATGAGACGCTGGTTATATTTTCCCCTATCTTGGCCTCGAAGACGGCATAGATGTGCTTTAGCATGCTTTACTCCTATGTCACGCAATCGTGTTAGTGTATGGGATCCCTCATTATCCACTAGCCCAGTACGTACAGCGTTGGAGATATCTGCTCTGTCCATGCTTGCTCCCAAGTGCCTTAGTGTAGTGCTTGCCAGTTGGTCCGCACGCTCGTTTCCTTTTACTCCTGCATGAACAGGTGTGGTTATCCAGGGAAGGAAGGTTAAGCGCGATTTTCGAATGTTTTCTATCCATTCGAAGCGCACACCGCTTGTTGCTATCGTTTGGAGCATGTTCATGGAGTCTGATTACTGCCTGTGTGGTGGTTTGCTCGAATACCCATGTTAATGCTCTAGAAGCAGCGGCTATTTCCATGGTCATGCATGACGTGTTGTCTTGTAAGCGCCGCTGTCCTCCTGTATTATTTTCTCCATTCTTTCTGCGGTGTATGCCCATGCTGACCTTGATCCGCGCTTCACTAATCCATCTGTGTAGACGATGATATCTTCTGGGTCTGATTGCTGATCTATCAGTTCCCTTACTTCTGTGTCTACGGCAGCGGAATTTGATCTCTGTAGTACCTTCAGAGTGTCAATAAACTCCTACAGGCTATGTTGATCATGAGGACACTGAAATGGCTGCTGCATAAGAGGACGGTATCTCAAAGCAAAGAAGGTATTTTACAAAATTAAAAACATTCTACGTAATCTGTCTTTATCAGTTGCGACAAGAAAAATCATTCTCAAGAGCCATTAAAGAACTTATTTAAAAAAAAAGGATGATGAAAATACCATGGACGGATCAAAACAGAAGCGAAGATATCTTGAAAGAGCCATGGAAAGAACTGACTACTCGCATCAGCAAGTTACAATCTACATGTTTTTGCTAACGTCATTAAAATGAGAAAACGAGTACATCAGGACTTTTTGAAAGATGAAGGGAAAAGAGCGCGTGTGTGTGTGTGTGTGTGTGTGAGAGAGAGAGAGAGAGAGAGAGAGAGAGAGAGAGAGAGAGAGAGAGAGAGAGAGAGAGAGAGAGAGAGAGAGAGAGAGAGAATGCTGGACAGGTTGACATTATGGCAGAAAGGATCATCTGAGTCAGAAGTGATTAAAACTACACGAGACAAAAGGTTGTGAATACCACAACCACCAATGACATACGGCATGGACTCTCAGAAGAAGCATTTTTAAAATTGTACTGGAAAGAGTTAAATGACACATGCGAAATACCAGACAGGGAGAAACATAGATATATACATACACACATATACATACGGAGTCGCCGGGGCGTAGCGGCTAGACGATCGCCTGAGGATCAGAAGGTCGTGGGTTCGCTCCGTGGAGGAGCCAGACTTTTCTTAAAAATGACTTTGACTTCCAGGTCGACCCAGTCTTGAGTGGGAACCGGGTGCAGTCCCGGGAAGTAAAGACGGCCGGCGTGATGCTGACCGCATCACCCATCTTGTGCCAATTGGTCTATATAAGTATAGGTCAAGCACTATATGCCTAAAGGCGTGAAAAAGGGGCCTTTACTTACATATACATACACATATATACATATACACATACTAGCATGTAGTTTCCAGAGTCCCTCTTGACTATCATAGATGAACTTGTGGTTAAGTCCGTGTATACAGCAGCGCCCTGTGGACGGTGGAACAGAATGGGAGTCACATCTAAACAAGAACATTCTAAAGCGTTGGTTACATACCAAGGGATCATTGGACAAAAGCAAACACTAGATTATTACCACCATCATTATTTTTTTAATCACAACGTCTAGTTTGTGAATGGAAGTGGAGGCAGTCATTGCTGTTTTCTGCTGGTTTGAGAATTATCTGTACACACATGCTGTGATTGTAACTGACAAACTGAGTGTGTTGAGACGGGTGAAGACAGACATGCTACGTGCAGAGTGAAAAATATCGCTTCAGAGGTCCAGGGTAGTTAGCGTTCTTTAGATATTAGCAGATAGATTATTCGGTTCTGCACCACTTGTTGGTGAATTGATGAATGATAAGCTAGGTGTTGTGTGGGCCCTTTGGGAGCGAGTGAACAGTACGGAGGCACAGATAGATCATACGGTCTGAGAAGAGTGGTGCTTGGGGGAGTTACCAGGGTGTCCGGTCGACGCTCAGAACTCAAGTGAAGGGCGAGACGGATCTACAATCAGACGGTTACTGGTACCATCGGTATTGAAACTATTTTCTTGCTGCTAAAAATGGGAACGGGAAGCTTATGGGAGTGTCCTGAGTGCTGTGATGTCGATTCTTAATTCAACATTTAACATTAATAGTTTTTTGTTCAAAAAAGTTGCCTATATTGTATCTTTTGCGTGGTCTTTCTGTTGTTCTAGGTCCATTAGACAGTTCAAAGGTCTCCATGGCGAAGTGGCCAGCTGACCCCCCCCCCCCCCCCCCCCCCCAAGGTCATGAGCTCGTTTCACGGATGCATCGTTCGGTTTGCAAGTGCAGTTTATACTGAGATTCCTGAGAACCGTCGCCGTTAAAATAGCGTCGTGAACCCATACAGCACAGTCCGTACAAGGAACCACGCAGTTCGTGAACCCAAACTCCAAACAGCACAATCCGTTAACGAAACGAATTTCGTGAACCCAACAGCACAGTCTGTGAACTGAACGACACAGTTTGTGAACCCAATGACACAGTTCGTGAACCGGACAGCGCAGTCCGTGAAACGAACCTGCAGAATGTGAGGCGGGCGTCACCCACTAGCTTTGTTTTAGTGCCTGTTTAATGATGATTATCTATCTGCTCTCTGTTTTCAAATGCATTTATTTTCCGTTCCGTGTCTTCTTTGGTTCTCCAACTTTCCCTTGCATATGTTATCCGTTCCGTGTCTTTAGTGATTCTCCAACTTTCGCTGGCATTTATTTTCCGGTCCGTGTTTTTACTGGTTCTCCAACGTTTACTGGCATATATTTTCCGGTCCGTGCCTTTAGTGGCTCTCCAACTTTCACTAGCATGCATAAAAATTTCAATATGTATACATGAACATTTAGAATGCCATTTATATTTGATGATGAAGAAGGTCATGATGATGGATGTGATGTTGAAATCGCCTGTGTTATTGATGATGGTGATGATGATGGCGGTAATGCCGATGACGCCTGTGTTAATGATGTTGATGGCGGTGATTATGATGAAGCCCGAGTTGATGCTTGTGATGACAATGCGAATGATCATGATGATGATGCCGACAAAATTAAAGACCATTATTATCAACGCTCTTTTGTGTGAGAATGTACCTCAGAGAAGCTGTTAGCGGCCAGCGTGCTTTTTCCATCACTCATTATGACTGGCAGTAACCTTGACCTGGCCAGTCTTATCACTGCCCTATCTCCTGCCACAGGAATAGCAAATGTCAGCTTGTCGGGTAGGTCAGAGTCGGCATCCCTCCTGGCGCGATGGTCAGAGTTCCATGCCTCTTCAAGCATCGTGACCTCATTGATCTCTGTACGCATGAGAGTAGGGGAGAAGTAAAGTTGCGATAGTGATAAAATATAGTATTTTTTAATATAATATTAAAATTACGAACTTTTGCGTTTTCTCTTAAAAAGCAGTTGGCACGTTGTATTGTGTTTTACAGCTAGGCTGTAGGATTTTACGACACTCTTGTTAACTCTTTAAGTACCAGAACCGTTAGCTGATAAACTCTCAAAGTAATGACAGCAAACAAAAACAACTCGAGAGGGCATTATACAGTATTTTAAATACGAAAAAGGGATATTATGGTAGCTAGTCAGGTTTTTGTAGTAATATAAAGCTAAATACAAGGTAACATCGTTCATGATTTGGTACTCTCATTAACATCTGACCACACATTGCGCGTTGGTTAGGACTAAAAGAGTCAAGTAAAGGTGTGTTCATTATTGTTTGCCAGTAACCTGAAACTCACTCGAACGATATGAAAGGTTATTAAATAAAATCTTTTTTTTTTTTTTTAATCACTTTGTCTCAAAGTTCACACCGTGTGCGGTTAGTCATGACTGCCTACGGCTTCTTGTCACAAATTCAACTAATTATTGTTCACAGAGATATATTCCTTCATGGTAATATCAAAATATACTTGTCCTATAACACGGACAAGCAGTTATATGATGGCGCTTCATGTTGCAAAAAAAAAACGAAAAAGAAGAAGAAGAAGAAGAAGAAGAAGAAGAAGAAGAAGAAGAAAGAAGAAGAAGAAGAAGAAGAAGAAGAAGAAGAAGAAGAAGCAGAAAGCAGAAGCAGAGGCAGAAGCAGAAGCAGAAGCAGAAGCAGAAGCAGAAGAAGAAGAAGAAGAAGAAGAAGAAGAAGAAAAGAAGAAAGAAGAAGAAAGAAGAAGAAGAAGAAGAAGAAGAAAAAGAACAAGAAGAAGAAGAAGAAGAAGAAGAAGCAGAAGCAGCAGCAGCAGAAGCAGCAGCGGCGGCAGCAGCAGCAGAAGAAGAAGAAGAAGAAGAAGAAGAAGAAGAAGAAGAAGAAGAAGAAGAAGAAGAAGAAGAAGAAGAAGAAGAAGAAGAAGAAGAAGAAGAAGAAGAAAAGAAGAAGAAGAAGAGAAGAAGAAGAAGAAGAGAAGAAGAAGAGAAGAAGAGAACGAAGAAGAAGAAGAAGAAGAAGAAGAAAGAAGAAGAAGAGAAGAAGAAGAAGAAGAAGAAAAAAGAAGAGAAGAAGAAGAAAGAAGAAGAAGAAGAGAAAAAAGAAGAAGAGGAAAAAAAAAAAGAAGAAGAAGAAGAAGAAGAAGAAGAAGAAGAAGAAGAAGAAGAAGAAAGAAGAAGAAGAAGAAGAAGAAGAAGAAGAAGAAGAAAGAAGAAGAAGAAGAAGAAGAAGAAGAAGAAGAAGCAGAAGCAGAAGAAGAAGAGAAGAAGAAGAAGAAGAAGAAAGAAGAAGAAGAAGAAGAAGAAGAAGAAGAAGAAGAAGAAGAAGAAGAAGAAGAAGAAGAAGAAGAAGAAGAAGAAGAAGAAGAAGAAGAGGAAAGAGGAGGAGGTAGAGGTGGAGGGGCAGAGGAAGGGTAGGGGGAAATGAGGGGGAGAGGAAGAGGAAACTGAAGAAGAAGAAGAAGAACATCAGCAGCAGCAACAACAACAACAACAACAACAACAACAACAACAACAACAACAACAACAAACCATAACGTTACTCGAGGTTTAAACCCGGGACTCCTATGTGAGAACTAAATGTTCTAAACAGTTTAGTCCACTTCACTGTATACTGACATCAAATGAATAGCGTTCACAAAATGCCTTACCCTGATGTTCAGTGACAGCCATTGGAGTTGAGATGTCAACAACTGAAGCGGCGACGCAAATTATTAGAAACCGCACTAGAAGAGACTGATGACTGGCCAATAATCTACACTGCAGCATTGCTCCTGGTGATTTCTTGAGGGATTGTCCTGAGAAATGATCGACATTAATGAAAACACTGAGGTGAAGGAATGCCTAGATAAATGATTGCAATTAAATCCCCGACTTGTGACCTATTCAGAGTTGCTAGTTTATCTGTAAAGTGTCGTAGCAATACACCTTCTCAAATACACATGCTCTTAAATAATTTTTAATTCAATCCATATGTGTGTGTGTGTGCGTGCGTGTGTGTGTGTGTGTGCGTACGTGCGTGTGTGTGGTGGGGGAGTGGGTGGGTGGGTGGGTCCGTGCACACGTTAAAAAACATGGTGTGTTTAGTGTTCGTGCGTGCGTGTGTGTTTGCGCGCGCGCGTATGTGTGTGTGTGCGTGTGTGTGTGTGGTGGGTGGGTGGGTGGGTCCGCGCATACGTTAATTAACATGGTGTGTTTAGCGTGGTGTGTACGTGTGTCTATGTGTGATGTGTGAAAAAAAGAGCGAATGCACTATAATTAAAAACATTCATGTTTAGATATAGTTAGGTAATGTTAAGGGTGAAACAATGACCTTGAAAACGGATGCAGTAGTCATGATATTGACAACTATGTAGAAGACGACGATGCAGAAAAAACAACAGAATGCAAATGAGAGAAATACGAAGGAGAGGATGAGACAAGGAAAACAGGATAAAGAAGGGTAAGAAGAAAAAAAAAGGGGGGGGGGGGCAGGAGTATAAGAAAAAGAAGAAAAAGCAGGGGGCGGACGAAGGGAGAGGAGCAGTCAAGTGAGAAGAAGAAATAAAGAGGGAAAGAGGAAAGCTATGCGGTATAGGATATGAGAAGACAACTGAAGTCATTAAAAAGACGCACCAAGAGGAATTGTGAGAGCAGACATCTGAGAAACAAACTTAAGAGATAGAAAAGAGAGGCAGAATAGAGGAAACTGCAAGTAAGATAAATTGGTGGGAGAAAAAAAGAAAAAAAGGGGGGGGGGGGGAGAGAGGAAAATGTAGTTAAGGACAAAACAAGAAAATAAAAAGCGCATTTTGATCTGAAGTTGATTTGCTCGAATA
>CAJHNH020008575.1:62500-75000 GCA_905116865.2 Candidula unifasciata | reverse complement strand
ATCCTAGCAGACACTCAATACTTTCCAGCATCATCCTAGCAGACACTCAATACTTTCTAGCATCATCATAGCAGACACTCAATACTTTCTAGCATCATCCTAGCAGACACTCAATACTTTCTAGCATCATCCTAGCAGACACTCAATACTTTCCAGCATCATCCTAGCAGACACTCAATACTTTCTAGCATCATCCTAGCTGACACTCAATACTTTCTAGCATCATCCTAGCAGACACTCAATACTGTCTAGCATCATCCTAGCTGACACTCAATACTTTCCAGCATCATCCTAGCAGACACTCAGTACTGTCTAGCATCATCCTAGCAGACACTCAGTACTGTCTAGCATCATCCTAGCAGACACTTAATACTTTCTAGCATCATCCTAGCAGACACTCAGTACTTTCCAGCATCATCCTAGCAGACACTCAATACTTTCCAGCATCATCCTAGCAGACACTCAATACTTTCCAGCATCATCCTAGCAGACACTCAATACTTTCTAGCATCATCCTAGCAGACACTCAATACTTTCTAGCATCATCCTAGCAGACACTCAATACTTTCTAGCATCATCCTAGCAGACACTCAATACTTTCCAGCATCATCCTAGCAGACACTCAATACTTTCTAGCATCATCCTAGCTGACACTCAATACTTTCTAGCATCATCCTAGCAGACACTCAATACTTTCTAGCATCATCCTAGCAGACACTCAATACTTTCTAGCATCATCCTAGCAGACACTCAATACTTTCCAGCATCATCCTAGCAGACACTCAATACTTTCTAGCATCATCCTAGCAGACACTCAATACTTTCTAGCATCATCCTAGCAGACACTCAATACTTTCTAGCATCATCCTAGCAGACACTCAATACTTTCCAGCATCATCCTAGCAGACACTCAATACTTTCTAGCATCATCCTAGCTGACACTTAATACTTTCCATCATCATCCTAGCAGACACTCAATACTCTCTAGCATCATCCTAGCAGACACTCAATACTTTCCAGCATCATCCTAGCAGACACTCAATACTTTCTAGCATCATTCTAGCAGACACTCAATACTTTCTAGCATCATCCTAGCAGAAACTCAATACTTTCTAGCATCATCCTAGCAGACACTCAATACTTTCTAGCATCATCCTAGCAGACACTCAATACTTTCTAGCATCATCCTAGCAGACACTCAATACTTTCTAGCATCATCCTAGCAGACACTCAATACTTTCTAGCATCATCCTAGCAGACACTCAATACTTTCCAGCATCATCCTAGCAGACACTCAATACTTTCTAGCATCATCCTAGCAGACACTCAATACTTTCTAGCATCATCCTAGCAGACACTCAATACTTTCTAGCATCATCCTAGCAGACACTCAATACTTTCTAGCATCATCCTAGCAGACACTCAATACTTTTCCAGCATCATCCTAGCAGACACTCAATACTTTCTAGCATCATCCTAGCAGACACTCAATACTTTCTAGCATCATCCTAGCAGACACTCAATACTTTCTAGCATCATCCTAGCAGACACTCAATACTTTCTAGCATCATCCTAGCAGACACTCAATACTTTCCAGCATCATCCTAGCAGACACTCAAAACTTTTCAGCGAAGTAAAGTGAGGTCAACTCTTATCACACAAATGTTAGCGTTTTTAATATGTTTTAGTATTACGCAATTTTTGTAATATTTAATGTTGGTCAATCATTACGATTGATGAGGACAGCTCTTTCTTTCATCTGGCATGAAACTATAGTTGAGTCCTGTGAGTTCGGGGGTGACTATAAACACAATACGGGCCCGGAAAGATCTAGGACAATGAAGACAGGGAGCATTGTCTGAAGATAAAGGGCCTCTTTTAAAGGTCTTTCTAGAATGCCTTCGATGTTGTGATATCTTTTTCAGGAAGCTTCGCAGGTCGCTGTCCCTCTTAAGATAGACGTTCGCCATGTAGTCCAGTTTCGTGCTGCAGCCTCACAAGTGTCAGGGTATATTTTAGATGCTTTAGGTACAGCTTTTAGCGTATCCGTGAAGCGATTTTTTTTCTGGCCAGCACGAGAGCGTCTCCCTACCTGTATCTCACTATACAAGATATATATATATATATATATATATATATATATATATATATATATATATATATATATGTGTGTGTGTGTGTGTGTGTGTGTGTGTGTGTGTGTGTACACGAGTCGACGGTCTGGCAAGCGGATGACCTGACCTGCCCATGGAACCTGTAAATGCATCAGGATGATATCGATGACCCCATACGACAGTATCCAAGACCCTGTCTTGCCATTTGATGTTCAGTATTTTTCTTAGACAAATTGAATGGAAGTGGTTGAGTTTCTTGCATGAAGTTTCTATACAGTCCATGTTTCACAAGCATACAGCAGCACTGGAAGCACTCCAGCTCTGTATACCTTCAGTTATGTTTACAGACTGATACCACTTCGTTGCCAGACATTGGTGAAAAGTCTAATAAATGTGCAGCTGGTTCTAGATATCCTGGTGTTTCCCTCATCGTCGGTGGTAACATTCTGAGACAGTGTACTATTGAAATTCGTGAATCTATTCACAATCCTTAACCTGCTGCCATTTACCAAAATGGTCAGCTCGTTACACACTTTACCTGGTTGATGGTAACCCCAGAGATGGCACATGTCTCAGAGATTCTGTTCATGTTATACTGCAAATCCGCTTTTATTATTTTCTAAAGGAAATCCTATTGTTTTTGGCATATTATTATTTAGTCAATGAATAATATGCACACAAAAAAAACAAAAACAAAAATTGGATTTCCTTTTCTTGTAATCGGATTAATCATTATCCGTTTATTTATTATGGGAAAATTAGATTCGTAAATTGTGTCATATTGGTAACGTGTTCTGCTTGGTAAAAAAAAAGTCCAAAGATCTGGAACATATAAAGGACATACAGACCTACACGGAGGTACTAATGTGCAGTGTTTAGCCAAAAGAGTTTAAAAAAAAAAAAAAACTGCACTTACTGCTTTAATACAGTAGGTACAACTACTAATTAGGACAGATAGACAGTGAAAACTTAAGAAGTATTTTTTTAAGGCTGGTGGTGCAACAGTATTTTCAGACGAAAGTCGTTGATTTTTGTTTAGACCAATCGGCAATCGATGGCTTGAGTGGTCAACGGCTGGCGCCTGTCGCCTTTAATGCATCAGGTTTTCTGTCCTACTTGTGTTACTCACTGTCATCTGATTCTACATGAGGTAACTGACTGACTGACTTTCTACCCCACTAGGACATCACACAAGCGATAAACTCCCGATGACACAAAGTGCCACCATCTGGATGAGGATCGCCGTGGAGAGGTCCCAGAAACCGCGTTAAGACAATTGGCTATATTTATGGCCTGCCTATATTGCGGCTCTTGGCAAAATCCAGGGTGGGACTTCAAATAACAAAAAATTTCATCCTAAAAAGGACGAAACTGTGTTTATAATATAATCAACATGAGGTATTTAGAAGAATAGACGAGGAGGCTGTTTGTATAGACAGCAGTGATGGTGATGATGTTATTTCGTTCTTGTATCATGCGTCTCAATTACGCTATCTAGTTCTAAATCTCGTTCTATGCAATGTTTCTTTGTCAATTGAAACAAGAAAAGAATTCTCAAAAACTATATTAATCCTATCCCGATATACAGGCTTGAATTGTGGACAGTTGCGTGATTATTTGAAACATCATTTGAAAGCGGCGGAGCTGTGGTTTCTCGACGAATAGTGGGAATATCCAAGATAGATAAAGAGAGTAATGAAGATGTCTTAAAAGAAACTAGCCCGCATCGAGAACTGATCGCTAAAGTCAGAAGAAGACACTCTACGTCATTTTTTTCATGTGATATGAAGGAGAAAACTGAAGGATCTCATGACGGTGGAAAAGTTGCAGGGGAAAAGATATACAAGGAGACAGAAATGATCTTGAGAAGAATTTTAGCAACATGGCTTATCACACTAATTGTTCTATAATCGTCATACTCAATGGTGTTTGACTGTTTGGTCAGTGTGATGACAATGAACGGTTTAAAACCTTTTGAAATGTAGCCAGTGTTATAAATTTCGTTAAAAATTTCGGTGATGCTATCAACGCCAAAGCTGGATAATGAATTATAATATCCATTGATATTTTGTCAGGACCTGCGGTTTTTCCATGCCCACTGTTTTTTTAATACTGTTCTCTACTTCAGCTTTTCAGAAGAAGAAGAAGAAGAAGAAGAGGAAGAAGGAGAAGAAGAAGAAGAAGAAGAAGAAGAAGAAGAAGAAGAAGAAGAAGAAGAAGAAGAAGAAGAAGAAGAAGAAGAAGAAGAAGAAGAAGAAGAAGAAGAAGAAGAAGAAGAAGAAGAAGAAGAAGAAGAAGAAGAAGAAGAAGAAGAAGAAAAAGAAGAAGAAGTAGAAGAAGAAGAAGAAGAAGAAGAAGAAAAAGAAGAAGAAGAAAAAGAAAAAGCAGAAAAAGGAAAAAAAGAATAAGAAAGAATATAAATGTAGCACTGCTCTCTTCTTCGTTGCGTATGTTCTTGTCACACCCAGGTTCGTCTTTAGATTTTGCTACAGGAGGAGTCGATTGGAAGATTATAGACGAGGAGAAAGATGGTCGTGTCGATAGTGGTTATGATGATGATGATGTCTTCCTAGCTGCATGCTTCTCACGTGACTCTGATGCTTGTATAACAAAATGTCTGGAAACAACTGTTCTCGTCTGTACTGTCTTTATTGTGTTACTTCAGCAATGTCACAAATAACATCAATGATATTCTAAATAGTGCTGTGTTCTCTCTATGGCTAAATACTCGTAGGTTCGCGTTGTGTTCTCTAGTTGCTTTGTTAACGGGTTCTAGTGTCTCCACTGTCACCTGGCTTCTAGTGCTGTTTGGTACTAACGGCTTGATCGTCGACTCTAACATCTATATAGTGTTCCTAATATGTCTCTGTTGACCATGGATCCATGTATATCTTGTGTGTCGTCTCTGTAGCTCGATGTCTCGTTTCATGTCTGCTCTCCAGTGACTGTCTTCTAGGTTCAATATGAACGGCTGCTCTGCTTCCAGTGTTGAGCTGGCATCAAGGATCATTGAGACTAGTCGCTCGTCCTCTGAGTCTCAACGACTGAAAGCTTCTAGTGTTGGGCTTACATCTCTACCACTGAAGGCTGTCTTGGAAGCCCATGTGACTGGCCTCTCCTATTTCTCGAGTCTTTTTGGACTGAAGAATCTTTTAAAGTGCTTTATTGCTCGCTATTTATACTTGGATGCTGGAATGCTAGGTATTTGTTTTCTTTTCGCTTTGTCCGCTTCTAGAATATTCTAGTACGTCTAAACTTGTTTACTATGTACGTTCTGACGTGGGATTTGCTAATAATATCTCGATTGCATCAGATTTCATCATCCTATTCTATGCAGATATAGTAGTTAAACTGACAATTGAGGTCATAGAAGCTTCTAGAAAAACAAGGACAATTGTGTTTGCTTTGATAGGCACGTCAACAAGGTATTCACTAGTACGACAAGGTTGGGTCACATGATGAAAAGAATGCATTTCAAAACTTCTAGAAAGAAGGCCAAGGCCAGACAACATCAGTTTGATGTCAATAGCTTGTTTTGGCGAGAAAAGAAGATTCTGGAAAAGGGAATGTCAAGGCTGCCAAAACTTGTTGATTTTCAGTTCACCATAACTCTGCGTAATAACTCACTTCCTACAAACAAGTAATGGCTTAACTGTGTTACATAAGGATGAGAAGAAAAAGAAAGAAAGAAAGAAAGAAAGAAAGAAAGAAAGAAAGAAAGAAAGAAAGAAAGAAAGAAAGAAAGAAAGAAAGAAAGAAAGAAAGAAAGAAAGAAAGAAAGAAAGAAAGAAAGAAAGAAAGAAAGAAAGAAAGAAAGAAAGAAAGAAAGAAAGAAAGAAAGAAAGAAAGAAAGAAAGAAAGAAAGAAAGAAAGAAAGAAAGAAAGAAAGAAAGAAAGAAAGAAAGAAAGAAAGAAAGAAAGAAAGAAAGAAAGAAAAAAGCTTACTGACTTGTTACGAGAATCGTGGCAGACTGAAAGGGCTACAATTTTTAGTTACTATTAAGATCCCTGGTATATACTGGCGATATTAACTACTTCACTACCAACAAAATGTTACTAAAACCAAATGTTACCTTTGTCATTCTATTCTTAAACTAAAGCTCACTGTTTATGCATAGGGCGAACGGTCATATGATGATAGACATATTTTTGTAGACAAGTCGCTCTTCGTTTGGCGATATGGTTAACATCACAGAGACAGCCTTTACTTCCCATGATAGTTCCCGGCACCTAGTTTAGACGGGGTCGATCTGGGTAAGGGTTTCTTTTCCACGCCTTCAGGCGTATTAGAAATAGGCATACAGGGTTTGACTTGTATTTTAGAGACCAATCGGCACTTTATGGGAGAAGTGCTCAGCAGCACGCCTGCCGCTTTTACTTCCCAGGACCACACTATGTGCCCATTCAAGGTTTGGTCACGACCGGCTCCAGCTGACGGGGGGGGGGGGTTTGCTGCTGACGTCACCGGGTCGGGCTAACAATGCGTAAACGCAGCGGTTCCCAAACTGGGTGCAGAGTCACCCTGGGGTGCCACTGTCGAAAATAGTTTATTTCTTGTTTAAGAACCGCTGCGTTAACGCATCGTTAGCTTGACTCAGTGACGTCAGCAGCACGGTCCGTCAGCTGAAGCCGGTCGTGGTTTGGTCGACCTGATCCTCTGTTAAAGTCATCTCATTATGTGATTACAATATTTCGATTTTTGTAAGTTTGTCTTAAAGTCATCCCGTTTAATCTTTAGATTTCTTTTGCAGATGGGAGTTTAGATAATACTATTCTAGCTTTGAAATTTTTATTTTAAAACCCCTACCCAGCTGTTGTCGGGGACCCTAATATAACGTAATGGTTACACTTGATTTCTGGGCTAGTGCCCGGATGATTCTCATCCGAAGGGTGCACTTTGTGTACCGGTTGTTTATCGCTCGGTGTGCGCTGCTTGAGGTTGAAGCTCACTCACTCAGAAGGGAGTTAATTTAACAGATGAACAGAAGGAAAATATATAGTTACCTCCCTTAACGCGTTTGTAATAATGCTATCGCTGTGTCGAAGTGCCTCTCGATTTTCCTTGTGGGGTTATTTAAACCCATCTGTCTTTACCTCCTCTTTCTTTTTGGACAGAGGTAGGGAAGAGAGTAGACCCACTGCCTAATAACTAGTACGTCGCCAAATGCTACTAATTAAGTGTATTTTACTTTCGGGTGTGTTGCGCCGAAAGGCAAAAGCACCATGGGAACAGCCATTTGAATGTATGGGAAAACGCAGTTCTCAATTTTAAACCGATATTTTTTCCAGTGGCTTTATGTCTGACCATATTTTCCTGATAATCGCCCTAAACTGAAATCAGCCCCTCAAATGTTTTGCCCAGAGGCTGATGTTCTGAAAACAGTTTCGTAATTCCGACATACTAGCTTTTGAAGTCAGCTGCTATCTGTTAGCAGCAGCCCGCTTGGCATTGATGTCGCCAACGACTGAGCGCCATATTGTTCAGATATGTAGTCCATATGCAAAGCGACCAGATACTCGCTTGATCTCCCCAAAGTACAGCGATGATTGTGCGTTAGGCGGACATTTTAAAATATTTTTTTACAATATTTTGGCACCCACATTGACGCAGCCTAAAATGTGTAACCGCTTACGCCAAGAGATGCGTAGGCCGTCGGTGTGAGTTGGCCATATCAGTTACCGAATTCTAATTAGTCTATTTTTAAAAAAAAAATAATGTCTAGCCTCCTCTGCCCTTTGCGTCACTGTATTATTTACTTAAGGCACAATTCAGCGAACAGTAGAACAACTGCCGAATACTAAAATTGTAGTCTAGCACACTAATGCTAATGTTTATGTTCACGTTGGAGCCACCGCGGTGTAGCGGCTAAACGCGCGCCTTAGGCCCAGATGATGTAGTTTCAAATCCGCATCGATCCCAGTTTTATTTTAATTCAAAAAGACTTTGGCTGCCAGGTCGACCCCTCCTTGAGTGGGTACTAGGAAAGATTCTGGTGAGTAAAGACCGTCGGCGTGAGTGTACACCACATCACTCACCTACTGCCGATTGGTCTATAAAATATACGTATTACATGCCTAGTCCTCCTTAAGGGGTGGGCAAGGGTCTTTTACTGTAACTTTGACTAGATACCTAGTCACCAGAACCTCTCGAGTTGGGTTGAACTGATTCAAGGGTTAGATGCTAAGAGGGAATCATGAATGGCTCAGGCAGAAGACACAACCAGACAAGTTTGCATCTTTGAGAACATTGGGCGAGGAAAGGAGTGGGTCAAAGTGCCACCTAAACAGTCAGACTTGTGTAGGGTCATAATTACACTGAGCCGGGAATGCAGAGACTGGCCAGAAGTGGAAATTCTGCAATTAATTCAAGATAATACTCAGATAATTTGATCATTACACAGACTGTTCAGTGTCAAGAGGCAAAAGAAGTGCTTGGGGCTTCTTAGCAAAAGTTAATGGTCGACGCTTGGTGCAGGGGAGCCTAGCATACGATACCACAATATCCAGCTAATGAAGGTGGAGGCGCTTGCTGAAGTTTTCCGCTGGTTAAAGAACACGACACACACAAACATCGTGATTGTAACTGACTCAGAAAGCATGCTGAGGAAAATCAGGACAGGCATGCTTCGTGCAGAGTGGCATGCTTCACTGCTGAGGACACGGGTGAGGAGTATTGTCTGGATCTTTTGACCGCAAAACCGCCGGTGTGTTTTGAAATAAACAGGCGGACAGACTGGCTGGTTCTGCACAACTTGGTGGAATACTGATGCATGATAAGGCAGACGTGGTTAGTTCCTTGTGGGAGAGCGTGTACACTTCAGAGAAGAAGACAGATCACCATAGTCTTGTGAGACTGATGCAGGGGGAAGTGACGAGAGGTTCTGGCAGATGCTCGAGGCAACTCCACATTTTGCCCGGGCAGCGCCGTTAGGCTACTCTTTTCGATTTCCAACTGCCAAACAATTTTTTTTTTTTTTTTGCGTGCGCAACAATGCACACGGGCGTTCGATCTCACTACCCAAGAATCCAGGGGGAATTACTAGAAGTCCAAGTCAACGTGAAAAAATCCCAGCCCTTACAGGGGATTGAACCCGGAACCTCTAGCACTCGAGGCAGACACCATGCTTTGAGACAACGCAGCCCCCTTGGTTCTTTGCATGAAAATACATTAGCATACGAGCTAATGCAATTTGTTATAGGTTGAACAATGCTGAGAAACATTATCTCACAACAACTGGCGGTTGGGCAGAAGATTTTTGCGCTGATTTCAACAATGATATCAAAAGCCAACATTAGTAAAACTCAGTGGCCATGTCGGATATAATCAGATGAAAAAGTATGTGCCAATGACTCAAAGAATTAGGTTACTGCTGCTTGGGAAAATCGAAGAATTCTTTTTCTTCCTCTCCTTCCTCGACCTTGCCTCCCGTCCCTGCCCCAATCCACTTCATTCTTCTTCTTCTTATTATTATTATTATTATTATTATTATTATTATTATTCTGCTGCTGCTGCTGTTAAAGCTACTGCCCATTCTTCTCCTACTACTACTACTACTACTACTACTACTACTACTACTACTACTACTACTACTACTACTACTACTACTACTACTACTACTACTACTACTACAACAACTACTACTACTACTACTACTACTACTACTACTACTACTACACTACTACTACTACTTTGACTACTACTGCTGCTGCTGCTGCTGCTGCTGCTGCTACTACTACTACTACTACTACTACTACTACTACTACTACTACTACTACTACTTCGTCATTCTTCTTCTTATTATTATTATTATTATTATTATTATTATTATTATTATTCTGCTGCTGCTGTTAAAGCTACTGCCTATTCTTCTCCTACTACTACTACTACTACTACTACTACTACTACTACTACTACTACTACTACTACTACTACTACAACTACTACTACTACTACTACTACTACTACTACTACTACTACTACTACACTACTACTACTACTTTGACTACTACTGCTGCTGCTGCTGCTGCTGCTGCTGCTGCTGCTACTACTACTACTACTACTACTACTACTACTACTACTACTACTACTACTACTACTACTACTACTACTTCGTCCTTGTCGTCATCATCATAATCTTTTTTCTTCCTGTTTCTTCTTCTTCTTCTTCTTCTTCTTCTTCTTCTTCTTCTTCTTCTTCTTCTTCTTCTTCTTCTTCTTCTTCTTCTTCTTCTTTTTCCTCTTCTTCTTCTTTTTCGTTTTCTTCTTTTTCTTCTTCTTCTATTTCTTTCCTTGCCTCTTTTTAAAAGCGTTTTTGGTACTGTGTATTGTAGGTGACAGCTTCTCTGCAATATCTGCACCCTTCGGCCCAACAGATTGAATGTCAGCAATCCCTTAATTAATCGCCTTTTCCACACACACAAACTTTCTGATCCCCTGCCACCACCACTCAGTCTCGACAACCATGTTGATGTTCTCGGTAAGAAACCGCACCCAGGACACCTCATCTGTTTCTGACTGTGCATCACAAGGCTAGAAGAAACGAAAAACATCCGTCACGGGAAAAGTCAAAGGTGAGATGGCAGATGTAGCTGTTTGGACAGAAGCTGTGCTGTCGATGCCATGATAGAATAACCTGGAAAACTGATACTGGTTTTATTATGAAGAGTATCGTAACGGAGATTGAAGTTCAGAGGTCATCCCTTTTGTGAGGTGCGAGGAAAAAACCCCAAGAAAGCCTGGACGTTACATTAGATTGCATCATTAGGAGGAAGACAGTGAAGATGAGAAAAAGTATTCTTTTTTATATATATAAAGGATAGAACTTGGAATTGTTAGTTAGATGAAGAAGGAAGAGGGAGAGAAGGTAAGGGCGAGAAGACAAAGAAGAAGAAGAAGATGATCAACAATAACAACAACAGCAACTACAAGGAGGAAGAAGTAAAGATGGTGATGACGATGATGATGATGATAAACATGATCATGACGAGGACGACGGCGACTGCATTGCCGACGGCAACAAGGACGACAATAAAGAAAAGGGGCAGACGGAGAGAATGAGAGAGAAATGTATGGAAATTCTATGGAATGTATGTATATGCCTATTCAAACTACTTTTATGTAAATTGTTCTCTGAATTATTATTATTGATCTCAGAGATTCTTCTACTTCTCCCCCTCCTTCTTCATGCTGTAGTTATGATTATGATTAATAGGATTATGATTATTATTATTATTATTTAAAAAAACTTTTACTATTATTATTATTCGTCTTCTATCTTTCGACGGAGCATAGGTCCTCAACTAACTCACGCCAAGTCGTTATATCTTTAACTATAACATGCAGCTCAATCTGTGTTCCCCCTATATGAAATTCTTACAGTACAGGTTCTCAAAAACTGTCCTGCAAAATTTGAAGAAAAAAACTTTGTATATGGTTTTTTTCCTAACCTCCCCCCCCCCCCCCCCCCCTTTTTTTTTTTTTTTCAATGAGCTAGTAACAGATTATGCCTTTCTCCAAAATTGTACTGAAAAATTATAGACACGTAATGTATTTCTATCTAAAACTTTTAGGAAGGGTATGTTTTTGACACAGTAAATTGTACGGCACAATTTGAGAAATTTATGTGCAAGATTCTCTAAAATTGTTCTACGAAATGTGAGAAAACTATGCGCCTGGTTCTCTCAACTTTTGCTATTAGGTTTCAAATAGATATCTTAATTGGAGAGAAAATTGTGGTGAGAGGATACATTTTAATCCCTTAGATTTTATATGATATGGCTCCGTCTTTTCACAGAGCGGCTGTTGGCCCTCCAATAATTGTGGGAGATTGCTAGATTCGGTGAAGTAAGAGTTGGTCAGATACTTGATGATGATGACATCTACTGCTTGTCAGTTCACTGGGAGACCACACAGTAAGTTATGTATGTATCACGGAGAGAGGTGGGGAGACTAAGGGGAGAGACAGACAGACAGACAGACAGAGAGAGAGAGAGAGTGAGAGAGAGAGAGAGAGAGAGAGAGAGAGAGAGAGAGAGAGAAGCTTTTGATCAGCGCTTCCCAAGCAGGCACCTGGGATTTCGTCCAGTACGCGGTGACAGCGGTAAAATTGAAGGTTAAAAGAGAAAGGTGGAGACATAGACAAGAGACTGAGGATTCTGGCATCATAATATGGAGTATCATCTGTTTCAGAGATGATTAAAGGTGTACAAAACAGAACTTTGAGCAAAGACCCGACTATCACGCCGTACAGTATAAAATACACTATTTATAAATGAAGAAAACAAATATGAAATTGCACTTAAGTTTTTACGTGCATGTTTTTTTTAGGAGTTTCAGAGGATAAGCCTCGACGTTGTCGAGAGTTCGTTTACAGCAGTGGGTGGTCT
>CAJHNH020008575.1:12500-57500 GCA_905116865.2 Candidula unifasciata | reverse complement strand
GGGATGCATTTTTTTCCAGTAACTCATTCTGGCTTCTAGTTTCACTAGTCTAAAATGGGTGCCAGGAAATATCGTGGGAAGTAAAGTTTGACAGCGTAATGTTGATCACATGAACTTTCAAATGCCGACTTATCTATTTAAAAAAATAAAAACAAGCTCTTGCCCTAATTGTCAAATAGGTAGTTATCACGAACAGGCCCGCGCGGCGAGAGTTCCTTAACTTCCCGTTCATGCCGCGGCCGGTCGCACGGGGTGACCTTTGTTGTGGCGTTTATATATTCCTTATTTGCAACGGTCTAACCGTTCTCTCTTTTCTCGTCTTGTCATCGCTCACTTCCGCTATGTGCTACTTGCTTGATTGTTCGTGAGTATCAAAAGATGGATGTTTTTGTACTTTTACATTCCTCGTTAGTGACTTCCTTTTCTGGGAGAAAGCTACCGCCAAGGAATGTAGAAATAAAAATAAATAAAAAATTATTGTTTCGATACTCAGGAAAAGTCCAGCCCTAGGCATTTGCTCCTGCAATAGTTCTTATTTGTAAACAGGCGTCTTTGGCGCCTTAGAGAGACTCCCGACAAAACAACCTTTAATTACCATTGTATTCAACGGGTGGACGCCGATCGAAGCCATCTCATAAAACCTCCACAGCAAAGAACAGGTCGTATGACAAACCACGGCATTATGGGAGGGGAAGGAACTCTCGCCGTTCGGACAAGTTCGTGATAGGTTCCGTCCAGTATGCCTAGAGTCCTTTTCTTTACTTACCTAGGTCGACCGAGCCTGAAATGGCTACCGGGTCATGCTGGGAAGCAAGGACAACCAACGACGTGTCGTCCACATTACTCAAATAGTACCAATTGATCTATAAAATGACTCCAACACTGTATGCCCAGTGAGTCAAAAATGCGAAAATGGTACTTATTTACTTAATCTTTAGTTGTATCTCGTCAAGTGTATACACATCGTCACAGACATCGTCCTTTAGCACAGTATGTCGTTGGATCACCAGTTTATGTTGACTCAATGATCAGATCCCCTCTATCTTTGACAGCCAGATATCATTGACTTCTATGTTCCTGTCTACGGTCTATCCACAGCACGACAAGTTCTGTAACCAGTTTCTGCCTCTTCTCGGCTACACTTTAAATGAAGTAAATAAATGACTGCACTAACTGAAAAATTATACACAAGGAACCCTTCTTCTTAACGTTCACATCATCATCATCATTATCACGTGACCTTTGGCTATTCTTCAAGTATAATGGGCGACATAGCAAACGCCTAAACATATTACACATCCCTAAACCTAGAATATACTTGTACAAAACAAGCTTGCCGTACTTTGCAGCTCATCTGTGGAACCCACTTCCACAACCAATCAAAAACATCAACAACCCCTATAAATACAATTAGAAGCTTTTTGAATATTATCTCACTTCAGACTACAAGACCCCTTAGAAGATAATAGTTTCCTAAGAACACTGTTAGTTTCCACCAAAACTTATTATTATTTTCTTTTTTTGTATTATAATTGTTTCAAAATGTAGGCATAATTAGAGTACATAGTTACAAAGATGTTGTTGATGATGCTTATTAATATCATTATTATTATTACTATCTGCTAAAACAATGTGTGCATAAAAAAATGTATGCATGGCGTGAGACCAGAATGGCAGAATGTAAGACGGGCATGTGTGCCCAGTTCTCAACCCTTTAAAAATAAAGTTTGTTCGTTCGTTCGTTCGTTCATTCGTTCTGTCCTTTGTTCTCTAGATCAGTTCCACCGATGATATCACCCTATGCCACCGTCTCAGTCCATCCGTCATCATCTCTCTTGGTCTGCTGTCCAGTCTGTAAAAATCCGGCGAAAAGTTTTGGTTGTTCATCTCCTTCTGGCCTATGGCTTTGTCTCACATTCTGATTTTTCGTGCACGTCCGTTTCACAGATCTCATTTGTGTCCATGCTTGTGTTCCTGTGGGTCTAGCCCCCCCCCCCCCCCACCCCATAATGTGGACCCCGGAACCCACACAGGAAACGGAATTTAATCACAAGGGATTGTGTTGTGCTTCTGGCAGTGTGGTCAGTGGCATACTAGATTCTGTCTGGGATACAGCTGCAATTTAGGACGGGTGTGTGAGTGCGTGTGTGTGTGTGTGTGTGTGTGTGTGAGTGTGTGTGTCTGTGTGTGCGAGAGAGATTCTTGAAGCATGGGCATTACTTACTTTGGCCTACGTCATTTGGAGCTCAGAGGGGGAGTAAACAGTCCCTTTACAAGGCGGGAGATGAGGCCGAGGGGCCTAAGAAGCGTTTAAGCGCGTAATATACATAATATATATATATATATATATATATATATATATATATATATATATATATATATATATATATATATATATATATATATATAGACACACACACACATACTTTATACATAATGAGTAACTTGGCAATTATATAAAGTAAAAAATTTAAGATAAGATTAACTGAAAAACACACACACACACACACACACACACACACACACGCACGCACGCACGCACGCACGCACGCACGCACGCACGCACGCACGCACGCACACACACGAGTCTTGGAAGGGTACACATGGCCTTGGCCGTCAGATTCCAGCGGCCCTAATTCCATCGCTTGTTGAAATTGTTCTTGCAGCCTTCTTGTCTCAACTCAAGTCATCAATAAAACCACACATTGCCCAGCATCTTCCGCGCCAACGCAACCTTTCTTTCAGTCCCAAATGTCGGCTGCTGTATCGGCGCCGGTCCTACAGTAGCGTTACGGAACAGTAGCTTTTCTGGATTTTTGTGTAATTTTTTTTCGACTGCAAATTTTATCGATAGTTTTTATTTGCTTGTTAGGTGAGTGAATGTTATTGTTTTCTGAATTATAATGAGGTATGGTAAACAACTTTTAGGCTGAGCTGTTTTTGCTGCCTATATTATACCATTTTAATGCAGTGTGTCGGCTCTGTGGCTAAGTCGATGCGAACGCTTCGAAATGCAGGGGTACCGGGTTCGATCCCAGCTACGGGCCATACGCCTTGTGTTGGTTTCCACAGTGGTATCAGGGGCCGACCGTCCAGTGGTAATGGCAAACTACTGAACGTAAATTTGCCTAGAGAAACCACACAACAGCCAGGGGCTGCTGGGGTTGGTTCTGCAACGTCCTGTAAAGGATACGAAACTACACCTTTAAAAGTGCAGTGTAGGACAGTTCGGGGGGGGGGGGGGGAGAGCATGAAGTACCAACAGTGGGTCTTTCTGGTAGCCATTTTATCTCACTTTACTTAGATGTACAGATGCATGGCTGCAAAGTACATTTTGATTAGAAATTATCATTCATAACTTTCTTTAGCATATATAATATCTCTGTTTTACAGGCAATAGCTGATGTTTTGAATTATTCTGAAGCCAACCAGACTATCACAATGACTGGCCAGCTGTTTCTGCGTGCTGTCATGACAACAGTCGCGTTCTTCAGCTCTGGAGACCATTTAACTTTAGGTAAGAAGGTGTCAAATGATATCATCTGCATAAATTCTAACTTTCGACCCTGGGTGCCAGCACAAACCTGCGAAGGGGGCGTCATAAAGCCCCTTACATATTTTCTGAGCTAAGAGAGCTTAAAGGGTCAAATGCTTGGTCAAAGGCTTGATTAAGTCCCTACTGAGGATGACAATGATGATGATGATGATGATGATGATGATGATGATGATGATGATGATGATATGCTGAAAGTAAATAAATATTTTTCAGATAATGTTAAATGCATTTAAAACATTTAAATTGAGATCTTCTATACATCGTTTGCTGTGTGGGAATGGAGGGAGGGCTCCTGAGGATGCGAAAAGGTCTCATTATTCCACTTACATATTTTGTTGGATGGCTCAGCCTTCACTTCTTCAGGTTTGGTAGGGAGTGGGCGGATACCTAAGCCGATAGGCTCCTGTGGTCTGCTTTCATGCGATGCAGAAGAGCTCGAGTTAAAGATTACTCACGCTGTTTGCTTCGATGAATTTTCCCTTGTGTTTGTTTGTTTGTTTTAGTATCCAGAAGCCATGAGTTGTTAACCCTTAGGCTCGGTATTATGGATCTCGCAACCTTTCGGCCTTGATTCCATTGTAAAAACCGTAAATCTGGAAGAAAATATGGCTTTCCTGCCTACCCCCGGGATTGAACCCGGACCACAAGTTCGTCACCCGGTCTCCACTCAATCCGGTTTAGCCAGCTACGCTAGAGAGCCGGGCTCCCTTGTGTTTAAGATGGCAAGGTGACGATCTTGTAGCGGAAGATGACCTGAAACATAAACTAGTAAAGTAAAAGTTCCCCCCCCCCCCGTCTTCAGGCGTATTGGGCATATTGGGCTAGACCTATATGTTATAGACCCAACGGTACTTGTTTAGTGATGCGGTCAGCATCACGCCTGTCGCCTTTACTTCCCATGACTGTACCTGGTACCAACTGAAGGCTGGGTTGACCTGGGAGCCAAGGTATCTATTGAACAAAGACCAGCCCTGTCAAGACCCGAACCCACGACCTTCTAATCCGCAGGCGAGCGTCTGGCCACTAGACCACGACGGCTGTCGTAACATAAAGTAGGGAAATTTGTAAATTTAAAATTGGGAACGCAAACAATATTACTGTTGCCTCGCATATTTCGTTGTTTCTCGTGTAGCGCAGTATTGCAGTTACATCATTTTATAATGAATGATAAACATTGACCCTGTCCAAAAGAATACACAAAACACAATGTCTAATTACACAGGAGTTATAAATTAGCTATGGTTATTTCACATTTACAACGTGCTCTCTTTGTTTGCAAAAGGCAGAGTGGTTCATTTGTATTGGTACGACTGAGATATTTGGGTCATATTAAACTCCAATTGTTTGGTGAGAGCTTTCGTTTGATGCTCAACCCCCACCAACCCCCCGCCCCCCCCCCCCCACCCCACCCTTTCCATGTGTCATCTTTGTGCAGCCACCCTAGTGCTACACGATAATGATGATGATGATAATAACTTGTGTATGTCTGATAGCTTCCCCTTGTGACGGCTCACCAGAAGCTCTGACGGTTGACTACACAGCCAAGAAAGTCTACTCGCCCGGATACCCTGCTCGCTATGACAAGTAAGAAAATGCCATTTTCACGCCGGGCATCTTCTTCTGCTTTTAAATTACGCTCTTAATCCCATAGTGCAGCATAGGTCCTCAACTAACTCAGGTCGTCCTATCCTTCGAGCATATTAAGTAGTTTTTAGGTCTCATTGGCTCCTTTAATGGCTTTGTATAGTTGTAGCCGTGAAGATCGGTAAGGGTCAAATAATTGTACTTAGTCGGAGCTGTGTAGTATGTCTACACTTCCTGCTAATTTTGCCCCATTCTGATCAGAAGACCAAACGAATTTCATCTTCTTCTTCGCGTTCACTGGCTTTCAACTAAAGTGAAAAGTTCTGGTTGTTTGTCCACGTCTGGACTTTAGTCTTGTTCCAAAACTTGAGTGTTGCACATCTGTATGACATACCTGACGTAATTGTATGCAGATTGTTGGTTCCTTGTCCCTCAGGCAGATGCACTTCGACTTCAAAGGAAGCCATAAATTAGTCGACTCTTACGGCATGCTTGTTGGAGAGGCAGTGGGTCTTTTCTTGTTTTCCTCACAAAGGGGCCCAAGAACCCACACGGAAATAAAAAGAATACCTAACCCTAAACCGGTTTGATTCTTTGATGTTCTATGAAATCATGTATCAGTAATGTGCGTACAACTGTTCTTAGTTGATCATAGGTGACTTTGTCTCTTCTTGTGTTTCCTGTCACACCTCTTAGCGATCTCATCTCACAGATAGTAAGTAAAGTCAGTTATGTACTCGTTTATGCCATTGCGCCACAGACGTGTGGTTCTTGGCATCTGTATGTGCACTGTAGACTAATCAGCTTTCAATAGATCCTGCAACAAAATTTATACGACCATCTTTACTTTCTATGACATTTTTGGGCTCGTATTTTTGGCCTTTTAGATAAAGAAACATGAAGCAATTATCCAGTGTTAGCTGATGCGAATACGAATTCGAGACTTTCAAGGCGGCAGGCATGCGTGTATTCATTGAGCTTCTGCAGCTTCTTGTTTAGATAAGTATTTCAAATATTTTTGTTAGCTTTGATTTAGGATCTGTTTCAATGTAGCATTTCTGTAAATAAACTATTGCCTTTTGGTGAGGCTGGCATGGTGTCGAGACCCTAAAGAAGCGAGGTCCTAGGACGTCTCAGTCAAAACTGAGTACCAAGACATTTCACGGGAAGTAAAGGAAAAATAAAGAACAATCAACAGCACAGTAGTGGTAAATCATTTCATAAAACATCAAAGGATCACATGGTTTGGTTATTTGTTCAGAAAAAGAAACGCTTTAAGAACACATCGAAGTCTTCATTTAAAGCATTTGGGGTGAATGACATCAATTGGAAGCCCGCCTCTCAAAACCGAAATGCATGACGTGCAGCTCTACACAAGGGTGCGGCTACATGTGAAGCAAACATAACAGCAAGACTTATTAAGAAAAGGATGGACAGAAAGGCGACTGCAGGAGATCCCCTCCCTGGCACACCGCTCATTCCCTGTCCTCATTGTCCAAGAACTTTTCGGGCCCGCATCGGCCTCATCAGTCATCTTGGTACTCACACTTGATGAAAAAGAGTGGTTATCATCATCTTGATGGACAACAGAGCCTTATATTCAAACTGACACCGTTATTAGGACATCCAAACATAAGTATGAGCGCCCAGAAACAGATTATAAACAGCATATTTATACCAACACTGTACTTCTAGTGTCCGATTTGGACATAATCAACCCCACTTTCGTAATATGAACACCTGTGAAGTGAGATGCCCGAGAAAAGCCGTACATTAACTAACAGAGACAAAGTTAGAAATGAAATGATCAGACAGACTGTAGGAACAACACCGTGCAGCAAGTTCATTAACAAACAGAAGATCAAATGGTTTGATCATCTAGTTAGAATGCAGCCAGAATTACCCAGGCAGGCGCTAAACAAGAAGAAATCTGTAGTAAAATCAAGAGGCCATCGTAGAAGAATATGGACTGATGACATTAAAGAGCTTCTACATCGATACGTAGCGGAATGCTGGAGAATGACCAAAAAGGATACACACAAGCTGTCCACCTTTTACCACACATGTCAACGTAGAATTATCAAAATTTTCTGGCCAGATACAATCTCAAACGCTGAACTACTTCAAGTCACAAACCAAGAAACTTTAGGCAGTATGATAACCAATAGAAGATGGAAATGGCTTTGCCACGTTATGAGAATGAATCCTGATTTACCCGCCAAAACAGCTCTCACATGGACACCAGAGGGAAAGAGAAAACAGGGGCGCCAAAAAACAACATGGAGACGAATGATGGAGAGTGACCTGACTGCGGCATCCTTGACATGGAAAACTGCACTGAAGATTGCACAGGACAGGAAAGCATGGAAAGTCCTCTCTGAAGCCTCGTGTGCCACTAGGCATAACGAGAACTGATGACATCGATACGTAATTACAATTGTCATTGCTGCCCATTAAGCAATGCATCGCAAATTGTTCCTTCCCGCAACGCTTTTCAGCAGAAGTGTAATTGTATGATGATGATAATGAAACATTAGTTGAACGTCTGTTACCAGATGTTATGTTCTGAACTGTCTCTCCCTCTCTCCGAACCAGCAACCTAAATTGTGAATGGCTACTGGAGGCAGGAGCTGGCGTGAGGCCAGGATTTGGAATACAGCTGGCAACATTGGAACTGGAGCTGGATCCCTCATACGTCACGAATGTTGGGGAATGTGATGATTTCCTAGAGCTGTTTGAAGGTATGCCTCAGTGTAGTAATTACAGTTATCATTGATAAAGTTAGTTGCGTATCCTTTACAGGACGTTGCAGAACCAACCCCAGCATTTCTTGGCGGTTGTGGATTTTCTAGGCAAATTTTGCCTTCAGTAGTTTGTCATTGCTTCTGGACGGTCAGTTCTCGGTACCACTGTCGAAACCAACTCAAGACAAATCGTCCTCAGCTGGAATCGAAACCTGCACACCGGTATTACGAAACGTGTTCGCCATGCCTATCTCATAAAGAGTCACTATTATTGATAGTGTGACTTGAATAGCGGTTAGAATATGGGGCTGTTATTTGGTAGACCCGTGTTTGAATCATGGCGCGTTTGAGCTAGTCATGTTTGAATCATGACGAGGTTAAGCTAGTCATGTTTGAATCATGGCGAGGTTAAGCTAGTCATGTTTGAATCATGGCGAGGTTAAGCTAGTCATGTTTGAATCATGGCGAGGTTAAGCTAGTCATGTTTGAATCATGACGAGGTTAAGCTAGTCATGTTTGAATCATGGCGAGGTTAAGCTAGTCATGTTTGAATCATGGCGAGGTTAAGCTAATCATGTTTGAATCATCAGTAGAGTTAATGCGGTTTTGCTGCTGCAAATGTTGTCGAGGGCAAAAATAATTCCCGAGCCTGCTACCACAGGAACGGTAAAACCATCATCGCATTGAAGATTTTTTGAAGTAGATCGTTCTAATCATGCCTTGCTGCAAATCCCCGTTGGCTCCTATTAAATTTCTTGCTTCGTAAACCTTCATTTCCGGGACTTTCCTTGACCCTACCCCCCCCCCCCCCCCCCCCCCCCCACCCTCCTCCCCCTAGTCCATGTGAAAAAATCGAGCCCTTACAGGGGATTGAACCCGGAATCTCTAGCACTCGAGGCGGACATCATGTCTCGGGACCACGCAGCCCCCTTGTCGTGTAATAATTGTGTTCCCTGTCTGCAGAAATCATAGGTGAAAAAAAAAAGTAAACCAATTTTAGGAAAGCAGGTGTTGGAACAACAACAACGATTAAAAACGTTTACTAAAAAAGTCGGGAGCTTTTGAACTGAAAGGCAAAAAAAAAAAAGAAATAGAGTTAAATCTACAGATCTAAACATCATCTAAAACTGACTCATAAACAGTATTTTTGAGACACTGGAGACGCATGGCAGGAAAGTAGATGAGATGGGAAAACTGGCGAGAAACAGAGTTTCTTTTAGGCGGACTGTCTTATTCTACTTCTTCGATTCTTCTGTCAGAAAACATATATCAGAAGGCCGTTAGCCTGTCTGAAAGCTAACGTGCATCCAAATCTACCTGTGTGTCATACAGTTTTGTCTTCACTGAGGATGATCCAGGCCAGATTGCGTCTCTTTTGGCGTCATACAGTAGACAGTGTTGGAGCTGTTGCTATGCATTTACTGTTGCACAGTTTCAAAACACATCTCAGTGTTTCCTAAACTGACAAAATTGAACACTTGTGAGCGACGTCAGTTGTATCCCGTCCTTAGTCTGAATACAACAGTAAGGCTCTTATGGAAGCGACATTTGGTAAAGCACCTGCTAAATTATATTGATGTTGTTCAGTAAAGCTGACTTTTGAGATTGTATTATTACATCATTAATTTCCTTCTCATTTATTTCCTTATAAGTTTGGTTTCATTGCCAGTTTCCGTGAGGCATGGCGAGGCGAAGGTGGGACGTAGAGACAGGGCGAGAGAAAGGGGGGGAAAAAAGGAGGGGGGGGGGTTGGAACAATTAAACAAATTAACTACTTGAAACGTTGATAAAACCAGTTTTTTTATATGGCTCTAAAACTTGGAGCACAGAAAAAGGGATGAAGCTTTATTACAGGTTTTCGAAAACAGAGGCCTACGACAAATCTTTGGACCCATCAAAGATACAAGCAGTGGTAGTGAACCTCGGGAGCTCGTAATACTGAAGTAGAAGAAGAACTACCTAAAAATGAAAAAAAAAAAAAAGCCTACTACAGATATCATTCATTCCTTTAATTTCATTAAGAATGTCTTACTACAACAGTTGATTATGGCGATGTAGGTCGGGGTGGATAGAGGGTTAGTGGGAAAAGGGAGGGGGGGGGGGGTCTCAAAATTAAGGACCGCATGGCAATTGCTGTACGTGTGGGAACCGACGATTCGAACCTGGGTCTTTGCATGAGAACGCGGCAGTCTAACCACTTGGCCAACTGATCCTTTTGACCCCCATTACTAGTCCCAAATACTGGACCCTTGTTCCCTTAGAGTTAAAATTAGACCGTTCTCCTCCAAAAAATGTGAAGTTTGTTAATTTATCGCGTACTTTCATCCTCCAGGAGCTCCTTCCAACCCAGGCCCCAGCTTGGGCAGATGGTGCGGCAGGGCACTGAAGATCGTCAAATCCATGGCAACCACCTTAACTCTCAGATTTTCCACAAACGGTCTTTATACAGGCAGAGGATTTGTCATTGAGTATTCCTTGATTAGAATTGGTAATTTATGATTTTTTTTTTTTTTTTTTCTGTTAGTGCATTTATTAAAGTGCATCAGGTAATATTGCTACGTAGCTTTAGTGTTGCATGAGTTTCTTGTGGCCTTATTGAAATGAGAGGGAGTCGCCGAAGCGTAGCGGCTAGATGCTCGCTTGCGAATCGGAAGGCTGTGGGTTTGCTCCCTGGAGGAGCCGGTAGTTTTTCGAAAAGGACTTTTACTCTCAGATCGATCCAGCCTCCAGTGGGTACCAGGTGCAGACACGGGAAGTAAAGGCTGCCGGCGTGATGCTGACCTTATCACCCATCTTGTGCCGTTTGGTCTATAAAAATATAGGTCTAGTTCTATATGCCCTATACGCCTAATAGGCGTGGAAAAGGATCCCTAATTTCTTTTACTTTTATAAGAAGAAGAAGAGAAGAAGAAAAGGAAGAAGAGGTGGAGGAGGAGGAAGAAGAAGAAGATGGACGGGGAGAAGGAGGGGATTAAGAACACTAGGAATGTCCGTAAATAAGGAGAACTGAAAACTGCAAAAGAATCCTCCGCACACACTTGTACATGCGTTGGGGATCGCAGGATGAGACGAAGCATCACCACCCTACGCCAACTGGCAGGGCACTTGAACACACGCATACACGCACCCACTCACCTACAGAAACACAGACATACAGACATACAGACACACAGACATACAGACACACATACAGACACACAGTATTACACACAGACACACACGCACACACAGACACACACAGAGATACACACTCACACAATCACAGCTGGGATGCTATGGTTTCCTCTCCGCAGGGTCTGCCGAATGTCTGCCAGGGCGTACAACACCAGTTCATGTTGGCCGAGCACCCTTGTACGAATCGTTTGAAGTGAAAAGTTCAGAAAACAGGTAATTGTACATCAAATGAAATAGTATATGTGAGCATCCTACTCGAAACTGCTGTTGTCTTCTTCATTGTTTATCCGATTGACATAATTTGCATTGTACTTGTTTACAGTATAGCTGCGATATTAGCGCCTTTCTTCTGTTACACCCGACTTTATCGAACATTTGTTGTCCTGGTTAGCCTTCCCAGCGAGTTTTGTTAGACTTTGAGCAGCCTTATTGTTTTGTCGCTGGTAAACAGATGCCCTACCTTTTTTAATGCAAATCACGTGCATACATTTCTACCATCAATTCCAGTTCCAATTCTTTCTAAGAAAAACAAAACAAAAACTTAACCAAGTTCAACCTGCTGTTAGCCAGCCGAAGCTGCCAATAGTCTCCGGCTATATTTGTAGTCTTGTTTATTTGCGCCACTTTCGTAGTTTAAGTTCTGGTATTAGCGCCGTCTCTGGGCTTAATGCTTCTCTCATCTAAGTCAGACCGCTGATTCCTTACCCTGTTATCAACTGTGTTCTTCTTGTCCTTTCATTCCTGATGTTTCCTCCTTGGTTTCAGCTCCTTCTGATTTGGCCAGGCGTCCATAAAGGGAAGGAAGAAGCAGAATATTTGTATTCCCTGCCATCCTAGGAGACTTTCATAAATGCAGAGCCTATAGGTGGAGTTCTGGTACTGGGCTTCCCCAAAGAATCTTCACGTCCTGGACATAACTGTTTAACTTTGCTACCTTATTTTTACCCTTCCACGCATCACGTTCTATCCGTTTGTGGATCGAAAGGATTCGGTCCGCACACATAGCCTTCACAAATTCAACATTTTTCTTCCTCTGGGAAATAGATCTTTCACCTAGACAATTGCACTTTTCATGTGGGTTCTTCTATGCACTCATTATGGCAGTATAGTGAGATGTATCAAAAATATATAAAACGTTGATAAGACCAGTGGTTTTATAAGGCTCTGAAACGTGGAGCACAGCTAAAAGAGATGAAGTCTTACTATAGGTTTTCGAAAACAGTCTTACGACGAATCTTTGGACCCATGAAAGATGCAAACAGCGGGGAATTGGGACTGAGATGACACAATTAAATTATTAATCTGTCTAAATCACTATTGATCATTAGCATCATGAGAGCTAATAGACAGAAATGGTTATGACATACTGAAAGAATGTCAGATGACAGAGAAGTAAAAACTGTATATACAAGGGAGATGCATGGTCGTAGACCACGAGGCAGACCAAGAATACGATGCATAGATAATGTTCAGACAGACTTGCAAACACTTGGTGTCACCAACTGGAAAGAGAAGGCCAACCAGAGAGATGAATGGATGTGCGTGATATCTGCAGCAATAAATCTCAAGGGCTCGAAATGCTGAAGATGAAGAAGGAGACAGGGCAAGGAGGATTATCTTTGAAAGCATTCACATTGAATGTCTTTTTCTCTTGGCCACAACACTGAAGTGTGTTTAGTCTTTGGTAAAGCACATTTAAACTTGTATTTCCACTCAGTAGAATCTTCGCACTATAGAAAATATGAACTTTATTTGTGATTTCATATGGTCTTCACTAAATGGATATTAGAACCTTTTTTTTTTTTTTTTTGTCATTTTGTAGGATTCTCAGTCGATTTGTAAGTATCAGGGATAGTGAAAGAATTCATTTTCTTTGATGAGTCTATCCACAGACACCCGGCTTGCGGGGTTGACGGATGGGTGTCATAGGTTTTCTGCTTCTAGACATTGTATCTCAACGAGCCACATATCCCTAGATCTACTACCGGCTCAGTGTACATTATTATTGGCCATTTTCCGTGAGGCATAGATGAGTCTGTGGGACAGGAGTCTTGCATGAGGTTCCCTAAAACCTTTAAGACTTATTCATATTTCCTTCTTTATTCACTGTCACACTACAGATGCACCTGGACTGTGGAAGCCATAGATGAGAATGGAGCCTCAGACCGAGATTCAACTGTAGTCATCGAAGCTTTCAGTGTCCCCAAAGTCTTCTGTGAAAACGGGAAATTTATCGTTTATGATGGTAATGAGATATTCCTAATAAACTATATTCTTTCTAACGTCTCAAATTTTGTCGTATTTGTTTCAGTTCTTATGTTCTTTTTAATTTTCTTTTAAACCGCTTTGGGTGTCGACGGAGATTTATGGTTCTGATGCTAGCTCTTTCGGCCGGCTCGACCATATGCACATCTTGTTGTTGTAGAGTTTCTCTGATGTTATCCTTCCCTTTTTTTCTTTGTCTATCTTGTACTTAACGTCCTACTTCTCCTTTGGTGTATAGCTTGTATGATGTGACGTCATAAGTCATTCTAACTCGGTAAACAATTTGATTTTGTAGTTAATTCAATATTGGTACTTTGTTGACTTTTTCTTAAATAAACTCATTTTTGATTAGGTCTCTGCTTGTCAATCCTGCAGTCCGTCAGTTATCTCATTTCCATGGTTACTAATTTTCCCAACGTTTTTTGTATGGTTTATAGTGAGTTTAGTGTCTTTTTAAAAAAAAAATTTATATAGTGTCTGGTACAAGTCGCATAGAGTGTAAATAAATATGTTTTGTATCAGACGTTTCTTAGTGCTAATTATGCTGTTTTCAAAAAAGGCCCCGGGGTGGGGTAGGGGCGGGGGTTGGGTGGGTTAGCCGTCCCACTATTCGATTTGTTTTGCTGCATCTGATGTTAATTTAGTCATCCAGTTTCCCATCTAAGGTGAACGCTGTTCCCAGTAACTCACACGCCTGTTTAATGCACTCGGCTACCATTGTATTGGTTAATTTGTATTGAACTATAAACAATAATGTTAAAGTAAAATATCCTGTACCTGTAAGTAAGTAAAGCAAAAGGGCCTGTCCATTCGGTTAGCGTAAAGGACACGTGGTGCTAGACGCTTATTTGTATAGAAAAGCTGACACTTGATGACCGTTTGGATCAGTACACTGGCTGTTTTTACTTGCAAGTGTGCCAAAAGCAAAGCTAAGAGGAAATGTTGCCTAAAGGAAATGGAAGGACATTATGAAGGATGATATAAAAATCTACGCCTTGAATTTATCTCTACTCCCAGCCTATAAGAGCTCCAACAAAGAATGTCGTAGTGAGTGGCAGCTGAAACCCACTCTGAAGCTGCATTCATAACAAGAAAAAAATGTTCCTTAGGCAGAGACTAAGAACTGTAGTGTCATAGCCCTGATAAGATATGTTCTGTATGAAGTATAATTAGCAGTAACAGTTAAACTATGCACACTGACTCCAAGTCTTATTTCGAATCAAAACAACTTGAAATATAATAATTAAATTAAACATCTTTTTTTTTTTTAAATGAACACAAAACTAACGTGCTTCCCAGATAAAAATATATTAACAGTCAACATCTTTTCCACACAGACCATGTGCTAAGCACTTCAGCTATCACAGATGAAAGTTCATTTTCCGCGACCTGAAATCAAATATCTCCAAGCGATTATACCCACTGATATCTAGATCTACCCAGTTTAACTAATGGAGAAAATTTAGATCTAGTACCGTCTAACAAAAGCGTACCAGCAAAATCGTGAAACCAGCAAGTCAGCATGTCTGTCTCGGCTCAGTCCTCCGCACCAATGCTGCGATCAGACCATGTGCGGGGCGACTGATCAGAGTACGAGCCAAGAAAATACGAAGAGGCTTTTTCACCCTCTACCAGGTCCTTTACAGACAGCGTGACTCCATTCTTAGAGACTTCCAAATGTGTCAGATTTAGTGTAACCAAAGCAAAATTATAACAGGCCAACATTCTACACTTCTACCAGTCGTCTTGCTACACAAGACATTTCTTCGGTCCTTTTGTGGCTGGGTAGATGTCTAAAATTTCTGTCACTGATGAGTTCAACACAGGACCTTATGTCTGAAAGTTGAAAGCAGGCAACCATAGTGAAGGAGAATTGAAGGTCAGCAACGTAGATTACAACTATACCTGAAGGATGTGTGCAGTTAGGAGGGAAGATGCAAATTATTACTCAGGAGAACTAAGATCCCCCTTGGGAATAATTGTGTTAACACAGATTGCTCAGAAGTAGTGAAAATCTTGTCAGCAACAAAGGCAGTGGTCACGGATACAAAGATACGCCAGTCAAATTTTAACTGGCATGACAGTTAAAGCGCGAGAAACAGACTAGAACAGGAGGTGCTGACAATCTTTAGCTTAGATGAAGCAAGACCAGCTGAGAAAAGCTGAAAATGTACTGGTTGACGGATGGCAGAGATGTTACAAATTACCCTGCTTCGAGTAGAATTGAAATAACGATAAAGTATGGAGAGATTGGCCAGCCGAAAGACCGAGAGATCGGGGCAGTCAGCGCTAGGCGTGTTAGCCAGGGGGTCGAAAGATAGGGGTGGCTGCGTGGATTTTTGTCGTGGTATGGGACGTCGTAGGTCGACCCAGCCTAAAATGGGTACCAGGATGCGCTGTCCTGAGAAAGTAAAGACAGCCGGCGTAATGCTGACCACATTACCCACAGAGTGCTGATGGTCTGTAAAAATATGGGACGCTCTGCCCATATGCCCGATGCGCCGAAAGGCGTGAAAAGGGAACTTTCCTTAGAAGGAAGATATTTTAACTTTATACTAGAAGAGAGTTTACAACTTATATTAAAGTGTTCGTTGTGTAAATGAACTTGTCATACTTGAGTTGACACTCATTAATTTTTATAATATACACACTTAATTGCAATTGATTTGTTGGATTACCGGCCATGTTGTTAAACACAATAGATACACTAAGACTATCTTATTATCATGTTCCGATAAGGCACACCTGATTGAGCTTGGAGGGTGTCGAGAACTAGATCCTGTCACACTTGACCTGGTAGGCTAGTATGCTAGCCGCTGAGCTACTGCATTAAAAAATTGTTAGAGAGTTAGTTAGTCAATACGTTAGTTAATTAGCTAGTTAGTTAGCTCGTCAGTTAGTTGGTAAACCAGTTAGCTAGGTAATACATACCTCTTTAGTTAAGTTGTATCGGACACGGGACATCTTGCTTGCGATGGAAGTTTTCCGAAGTTTTATAAGTTAGTTAGGTAATGTGTTAGGTAACAAGTTAGGTAGTTAATAATCTAGTTATGTAGTTAGTAACTAGATATTCAGTTACTTAGTTAATAAACTAGCTATTTAGTAGTAAAAAGGTTAATACATAGTTAACTCGCCAGTTACATTTTTATTAATAACTTAGTTAGTTAACTAATAAACCTACTAACGATCTTCACTGAACTTCACTATTCAGCTTTTAAAGCTCGGATCCCTTCCTCTGTTTATTGTTTGTCGTATAGCAACCAACAATGAAAGTACATTCTACATCATACGTTATACTGTTTAATTTTTGTACAACCTTTAACTAAGTTTCGACTTCTCATTTGCTCAGGTCAGACCACAAGTAGCCCCAAAGTGCTAGAATGGTGCGACACAGACCAGGCATTTTCAACCATATATTTGTCATCCAGTTTTGCAACTTTGACGTTTGTCTTTGTGGACGGTGAGGAGATGAACTCGGACATCGACACTGTACACCTAAAGCTCTACACACTGAGCAACCAGTGTAAGTATGTATGTGTGTGTGTATGTGTGTGTGTGCTGTGTTTTTTAAAGGACTTAAAATCAAGTTAAGTTTAAATAATTTGGGCACAAACAATATATATCACGATGTGGTACATGTCGCTTTTTCATCCCATCTGTATTATAACAAAGGTTTTATCAACCTATAATGAAGCACACCATGTGAATTATCTGAAATACAGGAATCACATAGTGCAATGTTAGCGTTAGCGTGTACATCTCGAGAACCCTAAATTACTAACATAATCCTTGTGTTTACACAACTCGAGATTGCTTATTTTAATTCCCACTGATTCTGAAAATGTAAATTCTTCTGAGTGTGTCATATTGTTTTTAAAAATAAACGACCTGATACCGTCTTGGAACGTATGGGAGATAAAGTTTAGTGGACAACATTTCACACATCAATCCCAACATTTATTAGCTGTTGTGTTGAGTTCAGTTAAAAACTGACGTCACGTCACTCAAAGCATTCTCATAAGTGCCCTATCCTTATCTTTAGTTGCCAGCACAGAATTATAATGTATGTGTTACCACTATTAGTTTGATATTTTTTTTTTCATGTAATAAGACCTAACGGCCTCTTAAAAACAATACTGCAGGACTCAGAAAGAGGAGAAGAGGCAGACCAAGAGAGACCTGGTTACAGAACCTGACTAATTGGACAGGCTCAGGCATGCAACCATGAAGTCCATCGCAACTGACCGCCAAAGGTGGAGAGAGCTGATCAGTCAGTCCTCTCAAATTGGCCAACCAACGACACGTAGTGTTACGTGATGATGATAATGATTAGTTTGATTATATGCTTATCGTCCCTTTCATAATCTGAGAGATGAGCCTCGACCTGATCCACTGGTCACTTCCCCAGCTATACCATTCTCTTCGCACCCTAATGATTTATTCATTTTTCTAGATTTTCTATTGCTCCCTCGGGGCGTTGACCACATCTACAAGATAATCTGTCAGTTCATCCCTTAGTCGTGCAGAACCAGCCAGTCTAATGACTAATCGTTTCCCAACACACATGTATGCTTGGGAGAAAATATATCAGGGACGCTAACTACCCAAGATGCTCATCTCCACTTTTCTCAAAATGTGTTATGAGTCTGTTATTAGCTGTTGTTAGCTCTGAGGCTAAGTCGATGCGAACGCTTCGTAATGCCGGGATGCCGGGTTTGATCCCAGCTGCGGGCCATGCGCCTTGCGTTGGTTTTAACAGTGGTATCAAGAAAGCCGACCGTCCAGAGGGCAATGGCAAACTACTGGACGTAAATTTGCCTAGAAAAACCACACAACAGCCAGGAGCTGTTGGGGTTGGTTCTGCAACGTCCTGTAAAGGATACGCAACTAACCTTTCTATTAGCTGTCGTGTGGCTTTCACTGGGCTACTGTTATGTTCATTCAGCTTATTTAATAATACTGTCTCCTTAAATTGTATTTATTCAGATGAGTGTACTGATGACAATCTACCAAGCATTGATGTTGGGTTGGATCCAGTCTACTTTTCTTTGCCGTTCGCAAAATCCAGTAGGTAAGTCAAGCACTCTAGGTTTGAATTCCTATGGTGATGGATGGTTTTTTTTTTTTTTTTTTTTTTTTTTTTTTTAAATTGACGGGGGAAAGAGGGGGGGGGGGCTGCTTGGTCTCTGGGCATGGTGTACGTCTCGAGTGTTAGAGGTTCCGGGTTCAATCCACTGTAAGGGCTGGGAAATTTTAACGTGGACTTGGACTTCTAATAATTTTCCCTAGCCATTGTGTAGTGAGATCGGACGCCCGTGTGCATTATTGCGTACGCAAAAAATCCTTTGGCAGTTGGAAATCGAAAAGAGTACCCTAACGGTGCTGCCTGGGCAAAATTTGGAAGTAATAATCTACCCAAAGTATTTCAGGATCCTCGCCGGCGCTACAGAGCACTGAGCACTGTGCAGAGCTTTTTCGAACTTAGACTTGAGTTAGAAGAAGAACGGAGCTTTTGTGGGTTACTACCCGTGTGCTATGATGTTGATCTGTTGTTCAAAACCTAAAAATTGATGTTGGTTGACCGCTGCCTAAAGAATGTAGTAGATAACGCCGTGGGAAGTAAAAGTGGTCGGCTTGATGTTACCACATCACTCATCCAGTGTCGGTGTTCTATGCGCATTTTTTTTTTCTAGCATCATATTCAATGGTGGTTGGTTGTTAAAATTAGTTTGAACGCTGCCTCAGAAAATATTTGATAATTGTTCTAAAATTATGTAAAACGAAACAAGCTCAGAAAGAAAACGTATACAGAAACTTCGTAAATTGCTAAACACATTCTTAAATTATTAGTATCTGAATTTGTTAAGATCCAAGCTTCATCCAATAATTTAAAAAACTAAATACGTTCTTCTAGTTTTACTTGCCTGGAAAGATGAATAATAAAAGAAGGAGGGGGAAAGAAAGATGAGGAGGTGGCGAAGAAGAAGAACGAAAGGGAAGAACCAAAAAAAAAGAGTACAAATATGAAGAAAGAAAGTGGAAGAAAATAAAGACACAAGAGAGGAGAAATAATAAGGATAGAGGAATTAAGACAAATGAAATAGGAAGAAAGAAAAGTGAAATAAAGAAGGACGACAAAGAAAGAAAGGCGAACAAATACGAAACAAAACAATAAATTAGGAAAGAAGAACGAAGCTGAAAGAAATGAGAACGAAGGAGGAAGAAAGAAGAACAAAGGAAGAAGAATGAAAAACGAATTCGGAATAACATAGAAAGAAGAGTAATAACAAAGAACAAAGGAGAAAGATCGAAGCATAATAACAAAGAATGAAGGAGGGAAAAAAGAACGAAAGATGAAGAAGAACACAGCAGAAACGAGGAAGAACGCAGAAATAAGAAGAACCAGAAAAAAAGAAGACACGTATGTGAACACACACACATGTATGTGACATGTAAAGTGTACAAAGAAAATCAGTCAGTCAAATCCTAACGTGCACATTTGGTTTTGACTGCACTAGCAATACAACCCTAAATCATCATATTGAAGACCACACTCCACCCCTCTTGTAACACCCCTGTTCTCCCCTAAATCTACTAGTCGTAAGTAAGTGTTTTGTAGAAAAAAAAATCGTCATGTACAACCAGGATCCGCTAAGTGGCTTTGCGGGGGTGGGGGGGGGGGTGGGCGTGGCTTTATGTTGTAATTGTGACCAGGCTTGTTGTGCCATAAAAAAACTGGCTTAGCGTTGCACGCCACCAAGAGCCCTTATAATGACTCCTGCAGTATTGATGCGATCAAAGGAGACAGACACAAATACTGTCCCGGCTAGTGACGAAGTCGTCTACCGGTGAGCCAATGAGCCCCTCTCTCGCCGATGAATCTACTAACCAAGGCCTGAGTAAAACACTTTGATGCCTTAAAAAACACATTTTTTGTCTCTCCCCCCCCCCCCGCCCCAACCCCAACTCCCACCCCCAGCCACCATTTTTTCCAAAGGCGTCTTAACAGCCCCTGAGCAAATCAGTGTGCTGGGGCCTCTACGGCAACCACTCCCAGGAATTAAATGGAAATGGTCACGGTCACTTGACATACACATATTTGTATGGGGCCCTATGTTCATGGGATAGTGACTCGTGATCGACTATGATTATCGACAGTGCACATGGGGTGATAGTGATGATAATGATGATGATGATAAATAAACAAGAAGGCAAATACCCGACGGATCTATGGGTTGAGAATCACTGGTGCCCTTACACACACACACACACACACACACACATATATATATTTATATGAGTGTGTGTGTGTGTAAAATTCAAAATATAAACAATAGTAAACCATAAAATAAACTGGTATTTATCGAAACTATACAAAATAAAGGGCCGCGTTAGCGCAGTCGATAGGAGACTCGCTTTCACATCCAGTTGCTATTCGCTGCAGCCCACGGCCGTTTTCAAAACCGGGTGGTGCCCTGGTTTTACCCAGCCTGTAGGAACTGGGTACCAGAGTCAGCACTCTGGGATAAATTGGGGAATATCACTGTAGCTACGGGGTTTCGTGCGGACAGAGACACAGTCGGACAGTTTCTTATTCCCTGTCCGTACGAGTGACAGAGCACTTATTGTTTATAACCGTGTGCAATGATGCTATTTTTAATATGTACAATTGATTTATATTTGAAAACTTTCTTCCTACATTTTTTTTTTAAATTGCAAAGTCGTGAAGCTGATCCTTATATATATTATTTTTTAACACATCTGCTATTATATTTAGTAGAGATAAGGCATCCAGTCTGCCTCGTTGCATTGATGTTCTGGTGGGATTTTTTTTATTGTTTTTAATTATAATTCAACTGAGAGAATTAACGCTCAGCTCTAAGGCTATTGAATGTCTGTTGTGCCCCCTCCCTTTGTGATGCCATAAGCAGTATAGGCTTCGTGGCTAATCTGGCCTAGGCAAGCAGTCTTCTTCTTCTGCCTTTCTATCCCCCAGTGGAGCATAGGCCCTCAACCAACTCACGCTAGGTCGTTCTATCTTTCACCATTACATGGAGCTCTCCCCATGTCCTCCCCATCTTTCTAACGTCATTCTCCAGCTCTCTTCCCCACGTGTTCTTTGGCCTTTATTTAGTTCTATGCCCCTGTGGGTTCCAATGCAAAGATATTCTAGTTATGCTGTTCTCCTGTTTTCTCAGTGTGTCTCCTATCCAACGCCAGCGTCTTTTCCTCGCCTCTTGTTTCACTGGAGCCTGTTTAGTTCGCTCCCAAATGCAAGCAGTACACAGTCCTAAAACCGTCGCAAAATATTGACATATTGATATATTTGTGGTACAGTTAAAGAACAGTTTTTCACGACACTATTTATGTAAAATTATAACATCAGACAGAAGATGTGCGTCAGAAATTAAGAGCAGAATAGGCCAGAATAAGTCTGTATTTTACGGAATGAAGAACACCGTATGCAACAGGTTCCTTTGTTTACATGTCCGAAAAAAAGTACTAAATTATTTTTAGAGCCTATATTGCTGTATAGTAGTGAATCATGGAAAGTGAGTGCACAAATTACAATGAACTTGGAGTCGACGGATGTGTGGTTCCTCAGACGAACGTTAAGAGTTCTTGGACTGCCAGAGTAACTAACAAGGATTGCTTGAAAGAAGCTAATGAAAAAAAAATCAGTATATAAGGCAATAAGGAAAAGATAAGCCAAGCACTGTTTTGATAGTCATGTGATGAGTAAGACGGCTTTGGGGAAATTGTAAAGACTGGGAAGTTCAGCGGTTGAAGAGGGAGAGGCAGACCGAGCGAGCTGACGACAGATGGATTGCCACGGTGCACGGAGGGGTATAATCGGTCGAACTGATCCAGAGGACAAGGTTCGAGACCTGTAGAGATGCATGAACGTCTGTGTCAGTCGGCAGGGCAGGTGATGGTAGTCTGGTAGTCTTAGTTTTAGCTTCGTAGCAAACGGGTCACTTCACCGTTGCTCCGCTCCTGTGCCAACGAAAAACACACAGAACGTTTATCACATTCCCTTGTGGAAAGATTGACAGACTGCTGACTCAGCATATGTAGCATACACACGCAATAAAAGCATACGGTAGCCATCCGAAGTGCTAACACAAACAGTCCGACATTAGAAATGCAGTTCATCATTAATGGTAGCAGAAGTCACCAACAGATCAGCAGTTGCACACGCGATCAATTTTAATCACATACGGGCACCACCAACATTGCGGCAACAGGCTTCGCGCCATTTTCTGAATCTAAAATTTACACCACTACATTGGTCACAGACAACAACAACAAAAAACACATTTCAAATCAAATCTGCAGCTTACAGTGTCAAGCCATGCATTCAACTCAGAAGCTGGGGGACGAAACTATGTGGTGATAATGATGATGATTTGTTTTCCTCAGTGGTGCTGCCTGTAAAGTGCATGTCTCCCAGCGAGTCCGGGACTCCGTCCGTGTTGACGTGATCGGTGTCCGAGGGCAAGAGATTGCCTGTGACAGCAACATTGTCATTGTCAAAAAAGGTTAGTGGTCACCAGAGCACTAGTTAAGTTAGTTTACATGACGTTGCAGAACCAACCTTAGCATGTTCTGGCTATTACGTTTTTTCTAGACAAATTTTACGTTCAGTAGTTTGCCACTGTTTGTTGAACGGTGAGTTCTCGGTACCACTATCGAAAGTAACGAAAGAGGGACTGCTGTCAAATCGCTTGCAGCTGAGATATAACCCGGTACCCGGTGCTACAAAGCTCATTCGCATCACCTAACAGTGTACCAGACACCGACAGTGTACCTACCAGACACCGACAGTGTACCAGACGCCGACAGTGTACCAGACGCCGACAGTGTACCAGACGCCGACAGTGTACCTACCAGACGCCGACAGTGTACCAAACGCGCGAGTGTACCAGACGCCGACAGTGTACCAGACGCGCGAGTGTACCAGACGCCGACAGTGTACCAGACACCGACAGTGTACCAGACAACGACAATGTACCAGACGCCGACAGTGTACCAGAGTGTACCAGACACCGACAGTGTACCAGACACCGACAGTGTACCAGATGCCGACAGTGTACCAGACGCCGACAGTGTACCAGACGCCGACAGTGTACCTATCAGACGCCGACAGTGTACCAGACGCGCGAGTGTACCAGACGCCGACAGTGTACCAGACGCGCGAGTGTACCAGACATCGACAGTGTACCAGACACCGACAGTGTACCAGACGCCGACAGTGTACCAGACACCGACAGTGTACCAGACGCCGACATTGTACCAGACACCGACATTGTACCAGACACCGACAGTGTACCAGACGCGCGAGTGTACCAGACACCGACAGTGTACCAGGCACCGACAGTGTACCAGACGCCGACAGTGTACCAGACACCGACAGTGTACCTACCAGACACCGACAGTGTACCAGACGCCGACAGTGTACCAGACACCGACAGTGTACCTACCAGACACCGACAGTGTACCAGACGCCGACAGTGTACCTACCAGACACCGACAGTGTACCAGACGCCGAAAATGTACCAGACACCGACATTGTACCAGACGCCGACAGTGTACCAGAGTGTACCAGACACCGACATTGTACCAGACGCCGACAGTGTACCTGTACTAAACTGTAAAACGTAGTCTGAATTATTTACAATAAATAGATGCCGACAACTAAGTGTATAGATTATAGTATAGATTAAAGTATATCTTTTTCTTCTTCTGCCTTTCCAGCCTCAAATGGAGTTTATGCGCTCCTCCAACTTACGCCAAGTCGTTCTATCCATGGCTCTCGCATGCAGCTCTCCCACATCTCCCCCCCCCCCCCCCCCCCCTTTTTCCCCCACCCGTATTTTAATCTTCACTCTCTAGCATTCTTTTCAGAGTATTTTTCGTCTTCCTTTATTTCTATGCCCGTGTGGGTTCCAGTGCACAGACATTCTAGTTATATTGTTCTCATGTCTTCTCAACGTGTATCCAATCCAACGCCAGGGTCTTTTCTTCACCTGTTGATCCACTGGATATTGTTTACTTCTAAGCTCTACATTAGTGATTCCATCACACCATTTACGTTTGTAAGATTCTTTCTTAGAGAAGCAGATGTGTTTTTTGTAAACAGTTGTAAGTTTTGTAATACTTGTCTTTGATTATTGGTCAGAAGTAATTGTTTTAATGACTTTAATCCCTCCCAAATAAGTAACATTGTTATTACGTATCTGCACTAACAACAGCTTCAACAAATGCAGAAGTTGAAAAGTTTTGCAGCAGACGTCGCCATCCAACCTACCTGCCTTTCCAAAGCGATGTAATTGTGGTGTCCAGGAATCCATCCAGTAGGGTCTATCTCAGAGCGGTCTCTAGTGGTGAGCCAATCTATATGTGGTGTTATGATTTCTTAAACCTGTTCAATCGTCATCCCCTTGTGGGGTGCAACTGTTCGTTATTTTGAAGCCCTGTCCTGGCTCTTACCAGGGGCCGCAGTATAGACGGGCCATAAATATGACCTAACGGCTGAACGCGGTTTCCGGGACCTCCTCCCTGGTGATCCTCGTCCGCATGGTGGCACTTTGTGTCATCGGGTGTTATCGCTCTATGTGATGTCCTGGTGTTGTAGAATGTATTACTACTCAAACCTGTTTAGTCTTGTAACTGCATCCAGGCAAAGGAGTTTGTGTGGTGTCTATAATTCCAACCAATAGAGTCTAGTATTAGAGATTTGTCTATTTGTTGGTGTCATGATTCATGAAATTATCGTGCTAGTAAGATAGTATCTGGGTGGTGTTATAATTTATGAACACTTGTAAATCTGATTGTAAGAAAGTAGATGGGCGGTGTTATGATTTCTGAAAACTGGTTCAGTTTAGAAGCTATGGGGTAGAAGAGTGTCTGGGTGGTGTTATGATGATTAAAGGGTTTCTTGGAATCGTGTCTAGTGCTAAGTAATTCTGATTGGTGTTATGATTTCTGAAAAACCAGTAAATCTACCGTAAGTCACCGGTGGTGTCTAGGAATCGTGTCTAGTTGTCAGACACTGCCTAGGTCGTATGATTTCTGAAAACCCACTGAGTATGGTATAACTAAGGATTAAATTTCATGAAGGAACCTCAGTGGTGTAGCGGCTAGACTCTCGCCTTCGGCTCCGAAAGTCGTGTGTTTAGGTCTTTTTCTTGAAATGAGTGTGACTCCCAGGTAGATCCAGCTTTACATGGGTACCACATTAAGTCATGGGAAATAAAGGCAGCCGGCGTGATGATGACTACATTACCTACCCAGTCTCGATTAGTCTATAAAACAGAGATGTAACCTTCTATGCCCAATACGCCTGAATGCGTGGAAACTGGTCTTTCATTTTTAAATTATTTTAAATAATTATTTCATGCTATTTCGTCTTTTAAACATCTGAATTCGAGGTCAGTAAGTCGAAATGAACATTACTTGTACTTAGATAGTATTCATTTGATATAAACACTCTAGAAACAGAATCTAATACCTCCCAAATGACTGACATCTTTATTATGTATTTGCACAACAGCTTCAACAAATGCAGAATTTGAAAAGTCTAGCAGTTTTATTCAAGGCATTGTCTAAATGGAGTTATTATTTCTGAAAATATCATCATCATGTAGCAGGTCCTTTGCAGAACGTCGCTCTCATCACAGTCTGCCTGTAAGAAACTCGGTCTCTTGCCAGTTCTCCCGCCTCATGAACTTTCACACTCAAGGAGTCACTTATATCCTGTGCCCATCTTCGTTTCGGTCGGCCTCTGCCCCTCCTTCCTGGTACCATGCCTTCTGCTATAATTTTTTCCAATCCGTCGTGGCGCTTGATATGACCAAAATATTTCAGCTTTCGAGAAAGGATGCTGTTTATTAGCCAATCTTCCTTGATGTTCAGATCTTTTAAGATGTCAATATTTCTCATCTTCTTTGTCCAAGATATTCTGAGAATCTTTCTTTAGCATTTCAGCTCAAAAGCCCCTATTCTCTTTCTTAAGGACTGAGAGAAAGTCCACGACTCACATCCGTATGTAACCACAGGGAAGATGCAAATATGTGAACTGTAAAAATCATCTAGTAATACGACAGCGTAAATATGTTGGTATGATATTGTAAAACCTATAGAATCTAGCACCTTCAAAGGCTTATTTGTATCGCTTTTTTAATAAACATGCGGGGAAATGTATGTGCAAAGAGATACAGAAGAAGGCAACCTAAGAAAATTTTAGGCATCTCTTTGTCATGGCAGTGAGGGATGTCAGCACATGAGCTGATAAATGCTGTCAGAGAGGCATATTCGCTCACGCCAGATGGCCAGGCACTTGATGACCAAGCTGAAGTGAATTATCTCGTGACACAAGAAAGGAGTCTCTGTGGCCAAGTGGTTAAGCTGGTTGCTTTGGTTGTTAAGGTTATGTGTTCGATTTCAAATACCCATTCTTCGGTTCGCTGACGCAGTTGTTTCGTAGATCCCTGAGGGTCCTCTCTGGGTCTACTTTTTTTTTCTCTTTGTGCATCAATATCGATAAGTTAACAGCTTCTTTACGGAGCCAGGCTGAATTACATGGGATGAAACTCGACGCAATGATATTCCCCCCCCCCCCCCCATGTAAATACTTCATGTTTCATCTTATTTTAAGTATGTATCTTAAATCCCATTAAAACAGGGCTCGGAATTTTGGAGTTTTAGGCGCATTGAGTTCCCCCTCCGCCCCTTAACAAGCACACATACAATAATAGTGTAAGCACCCCCCCCCCCCCCCAACTCCCCACCCCCACCCCAACAACCTTTCCCGACCATGTATAGAAATTGTTTTTGGTTTTTTTAATATTTTTGTTTCAATTATTGTTTTCTCCAAATGTGTTGTTAAATTTATTTTTTTATTTTTTTTCAGCGCATTATTCTCATCATCATTATCGTCATCATCATATTAATAGACAGAAAGTATATATCTGGGGAGAGTGATTCAGCTGGGAGTGAGCTATGACTGTGATCGAGGCTCCCTCACCCCCCCCCCCCACTCCCCCTTTCCAGGATAGCAGTCTAAAGGGTTAATACCTCAATGATGAGAATCAAGCAGCTACAAATCATAAAGCTATACAGCACAGTTATATTTGATCAGGACACCATAAAACTGTAGTCCATCGGGATTATTTTAAAAACCGGCGAACTTTTACTTTAATGCACCTAATAGTCTTTTTCTTGGCAATTTAGGGAGAGGACAGGGCATGTCCCGAGTGCAATGATGTTATTCTTCGCTCATTTATTCTTTATTTTGTTTATTATTATTATTATTATTATTATTATTATTATTATTAATATTATTATTATACACTTAAAAAACAATGTCCCTTAAGCACGCCAGAATAGCTGATCTACCCACCCCATCCCTGCTTTTTGTTCATTTCTCTGTGCCCATGGCGAGTTTGTAAAGCTCTAACTCTTTTATTTCAATCCAGATCACTTCTGTGATGGGCGGGAGATTGATGGTCAGGCCTATGATAGTTTTATTACAGAGAAAACATTACCTAGAGATGGTGATGTAGATAACATTCAGAAGTAAGTTGCATTCACCTGATGTTGTTGTTGTTGTTGTTGTGCTTCTTCTTCCTCTTCTTCTTCCTCTTCTTTTTCTTCTTCTTCTTCTTCTTCTTCTTCTTCTTTCTTTCTTTCTTTCTTTTTTTTTGAGTTAGCAGTTTAAAAAACTGCTGAGACGTTTTGCTGTGGTTTACAGCTTGGCAATGATATCTGCATCTTTCAGTCCAGCCAGTCCGATTTCAGCGAACTCCCGATAAGTCACATTTTACTGGTCAACGGTTTTATTCTCCTCCCTCCTCCTCCCAAAATGGGTCACGGGAGCCTGTACAGTGACATTTTTTGTTTTGTTTTGTTTAATTGCGTGGGATTGGTCATCATACCTATTAAAGGAAGTTTATAGTTGACGGTGATGATACGGCGAACTTCTTTAAATACGACGAGGTCTCTATAAGATCTACTCAGGGTCTTTCGAAAAGATCTCATTTCCAATGCCTGTTGTCTTTTTCCTCTCTTGCAAGTTCGGATGTTACGGTCCATGTTTCACAGCTGCATGTAACGTTACTGATAGCTGGTGCTCTAAGCATTTTACAAGGAAGAAGAAACACACTGGAAGCAAATATTGAAGGCAAGCAAGCCAAATACAGACACTGATACAAGGTTTTGAGGTGTGAACAACGGATCAACATCATGGCACAGTGCACAGGCTCTGTAGCACGGGCGAGGATCCTGAAATACTTCGGGTGGATTTTTAACTCCGAATTTTGCCCGGGCAGCCAAACTGCCAAAAGATCTATTACGTGCGCAACAATGCACACGGGCGTCTGATCTCACTACCCAGAGACCAGGAGGAATTGCTTAAAGTCAAAGTCCACGTGAAAAAGTCCCAGCCCTTACCGGTGATTGAACCAGTAACCTCTAGCAATCGAGGTGGACACCAAGCCCCAATACCACGCAGCCTCACAGACGGTGATACAAGTAGGAGCACAACACAAGATTAAAAGCAGTGTGACAGAGTAAACATTCAGAGCGAAAGACGATCATCTGGAGTTTCATTGCAGCCAGTACACTGTACTGAGCTTCTTCGGACTCAGACTTCAGTTAGAAAAAGAACGGAGCACTTATGGGTTACTACCCGTGTGCCATGATGTTAAACCGTTGTTTTGAACCTCAAACCTCAAACTGCAGCCAAATTTCAGATGGCATTAAAGGAATGCTTGATTGATTGAATAATTCATTAATTAATTGATTACTGTCATTTACAGCAACTGCTACAGTAGGTTTCTGATCACAGCAAAGGAAGAACAGAGATCAATATCTTTGCGCTTGCAGTGGAGGCCTCAGAATGACGTAGTTTTCTCCGGGACAGACACTTGCGAGGGAGATTTTGTCAACGTTTATGATGGTGAGAAGTTGTAGGGGTGGGGGGTTTTTGTCCTAAGAAATTTATATTAGTTTTAGTGGAAGTTGTGTTTTGTGTTCCTTATCCTTTTTGGTACAGTCAAGTTGTGTTTTGTGTTTTTAATAAGAATTTGAAATTATAATGAAGAGATATGAAAATATACGCTAAAATATTTATAGAACACATTTTTTAACTATCCCCCCCCCACACACACACACACACGCACAGACGCACGCGCGCACGCACGCACGCACGCACGCGCATACGCGAAAACGCGTATAAACGCACACACACACGCACACGCGCGCACAATCAGGCATACGCATACCCACACGCACAGGCACACCCACACACCCACCCACGCACACCCACACACACACACTCACACAGACACCAAACACACAACCACACACACCACACATACCACACCACACACACCACACATACACCACACATACACCACACATACACCACACATACACCACACACACACACACACACACACACACACACATGGTATAGAGAATGTCTGCAATGAGTATATGGAATATGCAGAAGGTTCTTACTAACAAATAACGAACTTCTTCTTCTTCTTCTTCTTCTTCTTCTTCTTCTTCTTCTTCTTCTTCTTCTTCTTCTTCTTCTTCTTCTTCTTCTTCTTCTTCTTCTCCTCCTCCTCCTACTACTCCTCCTCCTTCTCCTCCTCCTTCTTTTTCTTCTTTTTACTTTTCTTCTTCTTCTTCTTCTTCTCCACAATCATCGTCATCATCTTCTTTTTTTTTTCTTCTTCTTCTTTTATATCATCATCATCATCATCGTTATCGTCAACATTATCATTATCCTCTTCTTTTTCTTCTTCTTCTTTTTCCTCTTCTTCTTCTTCTTTTTCTTCTTCTTCTTCTTCTTCTTCTTCTTCTTCTTCTTCTTCTTCTTCTTCTTCTTCTTCTTCTTCTTCTACTTCTTCTTCTTCTTCTTCTTCTTCTTCTTCTTCTTCTTCTTCTTCTTTTGCTTTGTGTTCTGCCGCTGTAAACTATCGGTTGTTTATACACTCCTGGACTTTGGTCAAAATCCAGAACTTGTGTTTTACGTGCAAATCGGTTTTTAAAGATCTTTTGTTGTTGTTGTTTTTTTTTTTTTTTTTATGGAGACTGTTGGCACCTTGCCTTTCTGGTAGATGCATTAGGACTTAATAAGACACACCCCTTATTAGTCGCATGGTACGGCATGCTTGTTGGGGGGAGGTCTATTCTTTGTTCTTCAAAAAGGAGCCCTAGAACCCACATTAAGAAGATAACGAATCAGTGAAAAGAGTTTTTAAGTGTGATTATTTATCTAAAACATTTTTTGAAACGTAATTGCGTTAACTCCTGAATAGAGAAAACTTGAGCTTCATTTATGCACGCCCTGCTGTATTTGGACGTACTATTTGATAAGGTCATAATCTCTTCCTCGATGCGATTTTTGTACCCTCGTCAGAAAGCAGCGATTGATATCTTTTTCTAAACCGCCTGACCTGAAAATTTAACCTTAGTACTCCAGAATTGTGGAGCATGGTCACTTACCTCAAAGCTAGAAAAGCACAATAGTCTACAACATAGGTACTAGAAACAATTTTATAACTAAGAAAATACAGAATGTAGGTAAGAGGAAACTATCTGCAGTTTGATAAATATAATGAACTGTGTGTTGTGAAAGTCTTTGTGCTAGAAATACTCCTTCTTCAGCAATCTCTGGTCATGCGCATAATCCACTGTGGACCATAAACTGGGATGGCATACAAGGTCTCTTGAGTCTCCCCAAAGCTTAGTTGTCAATTCTACTGGGTGTTGCTATTTATTGCTCCCAGCTCCACCAAGAGAGGACAGTTTCGCAGGACATGTTCTGTAGTCTGTTCAGCACGAAGACACTGGCAGAGAGCTGTTGGGCTCAGACCTTATTTATATAAGTGTTTGCTGTGTCTGCAGTCTCCAGTGTGTAAGCGAAAAACTGTGGTCTGTTCTGTTCAGGTGTTTGAGAGAATCTTTCCCGTGGTCATAACTCGAACGGCTTCAGCTGTCACCTGGAGCCGGTCGTGGTCATAACCATTGTTGGTTTTCCAGTCTTTTTCTGATTTTCTCCTATTGAGAGTTTTGACTTCTGGAAAAGATAGTGGCTGATAGATTTGTTGTTTGTTACTTCCTTCCTTGGCTCAGCGTTTTCATTGCCTTTGATGGTAAAAATACAAAGAAGTGTAAAACTATGCAGTGGATGCTTTTGTGTGACGTTTCTCCCAAGTCCACTCACTGTAAAATGGGTTATGATGACTGACAACAGCTTTCTTTTCCATTTAATACGAATTATTTGTAATGCAGTTGCTTCTTGACGACATGATGCTAAACCGCAATAAATCATCTCTTTTGGTCTCCTCATTACTCTTTTCCTCCCAGTCTTTCCTGTGTCACGTCACTGAACAATGAAAGGAGGAAGGAATTGTATTATTTAATCTTTCTTATTTCAGGAAACAGCGAATCCGATCCACTCTTGTTCTCATCCTGCAGGAAGTCAGATATGGCGGATGGATACGTCAGCACACGATTGTTTGGCAGACGTAAGGACTTGGCAATACCTCGTGTATTATTTTTATTTAAGGGGGGGGGGGGAGGAGGAGGTCGATTTTTATTAATATCTTCTGTTTCCAGTTTCCATGTTCGATGTCTTCACAAAGTTGAAGAAGTCAGTGATACAGTATGATCAAACATGTAGAACAGTTACGTTGAAACATCCTACTAATCCCCACCTGTTCCTAACGTCTAGTCATTTGTCGTGGGCCCCAGTATAAACTTACAGCTAAACAGGGCTTAACAGGTTTTGTACATGGACGATTTTCACCCTTGAGGTGTTAATCCTGCGAACTGCAGTCATTGAGGGGACCAACATCAACTGCAGGCACTCCACTTCACAAGAGCCGGAATCTGGTGGCTCAAACCCCTTGAGCATCCCTCCCCCCCCCCCTTCCCCCGTTAAAAGAAGGAAGGGGAAAGCACTTTAATGGGAGCGGCTGGGCGCACCCAAAAAAAAAAAATTTGTAAAGGAGTTAATTTGTTGAAGTTTATTTTTGTGTGCAGTTGAGGTCCGTTGTGTTTATTTCTTTACGACAAGGTTGGGCTGGTTTTAATACCACTGAGGGGGAGAGTAATTAACCCTTTCACCCCGGTGACCTAGACAAAATGGAGATAGGGGTTAGACCAAGACTGACTCTATATAATTAGAAGTGACCTTGGTTAAACTGAGTAATACTTCACAACATATTTAGTAGGATGTCCCATTTTCAGATCAAGACATTATGGTCACCCTTCGACCGATAGAGCCTACATAGCACTAAATTATTTTGAATTTCGACTTTCTAATAGTTTACAAAGAACATAGTTTGATTTGGAAATTGAACTATGTCTCAAACGTTTGTTTCTGATTTGGACGTATAACTAGTATCGTATTTATAATTAACCTGTTTGAGCTGGGTATCTGTTTGATAGTGATAACATATCATTTCTATCAAAAGGGGGACAAATGCTCATTATTTTCAACTCTGATGAGAAAAATAGTGCACAGCACGTCAGTGTGGCGTTTTATTCTCTCCCAGGTAGGTTTGTCTATTTTATTTATTTGGTAATTAATAAAATATGGGATCTATTCACCAATCCGTATTTTCATATATGTATGTTTATGAGTATGTGTGTGTGTGTGTGTGTGTGTGTGTGTGTGTGTGTGTGTGTGTGTATAATGAGTCATTTTCTAATTGTTAAGGAGGTTAACTACTAAGCATAAATTATGTACCTGAGTTTCGTTAACGGTATCGAATAAAAAGTATTGTCTATGCAGGAAAAGGACTGAATAATCAATAATTCGCGAAAAGTGCAAGCCTACTAACCATTTGGTACATTATTGATAGCACAGTCAGACCAAATTTCCATCTTGGGGATTTCCATGAGTATCCCACTTCAGCTTTAGAGCCATATTCGTTTATTGGCACACTTAATTAGGAGTGTCAGTGATGATGCTCTGTGTAATACAGACGTTTGGACTGGGTGGGGATGCCTGCAGAGCCTAATTTTGCTCTTTCGCGCTAAATTATGAGTGGCTGGGGTGAGGATCTCATACAGCTAGTCTCAGTCATAGGAAAGCCTAATTAAGAACATATAGATAGGCTGATGTGTTAACTGAATAAAAAAAAGCTGCAAAGAAAACAAAAAGGTGAAGCAATGAATCTGTCTAAAATAAATCACTACAGTCCCAATCCAGGTAACCTATTCAGTGTAAAAACATTTATTGTGGGAATACCCTTCTACCTGAAAATGTAAAACATTTTTTTTTTATGTGGGGCGGGGTGTGGGTGAGGTGGGTGGGTGGGGGTTAAAACTGTAATAAGTCATTTTCTTATTGGTAATGGGGTTTACTACTAAGCACAAATTATGTTACTGAGTTTGTTTGAAAAGTGTCGCTTATAGAGTATAATGTATGAGGAACAGGATCGAGTAATGAATAACTTGTTGCGCAAGTTGGCTGAAAGTTTCCCAGACTTTAAAAAAAAGGATGAATCGTGCTTGGAACGATCGAGAACCCGAGAAGCTGCGCGCCTAGACAACTCAGTTTCAACTCAAGTCGTACTACTGCATACACCACCACTACAAGCTCTATTACCACAAGCTCCACAACCAATTTCACTTTACTAACTCCACTACCATTTACCCCACTACTGCTAAGTAAGTAAGTACAGTAAAGATCCCTTTTTACGCCATAAGCCCATCGGGCATAGGAAAAAAGCATCCCATATTTTTACAGACCAATCGACACTAGTCTTTACTTCCCATGACAGCCATCCTGGTACCCATTTTAGGCTGGGTCGACCTGCGACGCCCCATACCATGATAAAAACCCAGGCAGCCAGCAATGGGTTTGGATCACGGTACGCTGGAATTACGAGTCGGACTCGCAACGCCAAAGCCACGGACACCGCCACTACTGCTAAACGAACCACTAGCAGCACAAGAGACCGCACATCAGTTTACATTAATTTTACATGGTGGGATCAGCTACAAGAGCACTGCGGTATGTTTCTTTCTTTCTCTGTTTTAGTCACTACAGAGCTGTGTGACAGCATACAGGAGATCACAGTCAACAGGCAACCTCAGAATCTGACATCCCTCAACTACCCAGACGCATATCCTCTGTAAGTCTTTATTTATTATGTTGATAACATGGGAAATTGTCAGGCACACAAATAAGTGGCAACTGACTGACTGACTTTCTACCCCGCCAGGACATCACACAAGCGATAAACACCCGATGACACAAAGTGCCACCATGTGGATGAGGGTCGCCGTGGAGAGGTCCCAGAAACCGCGTTCAGACAATTGGCCATATTTATGGCCTGCCTATATTGCGGCCCCTGGCAAAAGCCAGGGTGGGGCTTCAAATAACAAAAAATTTCGTCCTAAAAAGGACGAAATATTTATGGATATGTTTGTAGTACAGTGGCAACTAAAACAGTCTGGCCCTAGAGGTGCAGTACGTCGTGGATGGAAGCAGGAGTTACAACAAAACAGTAGCTCATCTATAAACTACAAGGAGATGACACTTGGGCACTCTCTGGGAGAAAACAACAATTTTGGTGATCCTTAAAATAAGGAAACTCCCTTTAGGTTGGATATAAAAACACATCAATGAGAATATCACACAGTATCGTAGCTAAAATGTCATGTAACTCGCAATGCCAAAGAAATAAAGGGAGGCAAAGCACAAACAACTCGTAATTCCAACGTACCACGATTGAAACCCACTGCTGGTTGAGTGGATTTTTATCATTATTATGTGGCGTCGCAGGTCAATCCAGCCGAAAATGGGTACCAGGATGATTGTCCTGGAGAAGTAAAGACAGTCGGCGTAATGCTGACCACATTAACTACCTTGTGCCGATTTGTCTGTAAAAATATGGGTGCTCTTTCCATATGCCCGATGCGCCTAAAGGCGTGAAAAGGGATCTTTAATTTTTTTTTTCTTACTTAAAGCACAAACTTGTTGAAAAGAGAGTTAAAGACTGAGGGCTTGACATGAGAATGAGCTTCAGACGATAACAAAGAAGTGGATAACGCGTTGCAAATTGCTTGAGAGCTGTGAAGGAATGAAGAAGAGAAAATTGAAGAAGCAGCTCCTATGAAGAAAACGAGGAGAAGAACAGAAAATCCATGGGAGAGAAGAAGGGTAGGGGGCAACTTAGAAAATACAGAGAAAACTGGAGTACATCATGACGGTGGGAAAGGCGAAAGGGGAAAAGAGGCGGAGGAAGTCCAAGAAAGAAGATACTTGACATTAGGGCATGGGGGAGGGGGCTGCCTGGCCTCGAGGCATGGTGTCCGCCTCGAGTGCTAGAGGTTCTGGGTTCAGTCCCCGGGATTTTTTTTTCTCGTGGACTTGGACTTCAAGTAATTTCCCCTGGATTCTTGGGTAGTGAGATCGAACGCCAGTGTGCATTGTTGCGCACGTGAAAAATCTCTTGGCAGTTGAAAATCGAAAAGAGTAGCCTAACGCCGCTACTCGGGCAACATTTGGAGTTTAAAATCTACTCAAAGTATTTCAGGATCCTCGCCGGTGCTACAGAGCCTGTGAATTGTGCTGAGCTTCTTCGGACTCAGACTTGAATTAGAAGAAGAACGGAGCACTCATGGGTTACTACCCGTGTGCCATGATATTGTTCAAACTCCAAACCTCAAACATTAGAGCATGGAAGATCATCAGTTTCAGAATTATTTGAAAGTACACGAGACAGAAAGTTGAGGATAGACCAACGCCACCCAAGATGGGCTATAAGAAGAGGGCTATCCTCCGAATAACGGGTACAAAAGATGGCGGCCGCAAAAACATCCCATGAGAGCCTCAGTCACGTGTCAATTGCGCACTTCCGGCGACTTAATTTGCGGTTGTCCGGCGACTACCGCCACCCCCAGGAGTCCCAAACGCCGCTCAAGCGGCGTGAATTAGGGCTAAACTAGATAGCTAGGTCTTACGAGTAGCAGCTTCCGCTTTTTCTGCAGCTTTGCTCGTGAGTCCTAGCCATCTATTTTAGCCCCAATCGAGGCCGCGTGGTGGACTTTGGCGATAATCGCCGGAAAACCGCAAATTAAGTCTCCAAAAGTGCGCAATTGACACGTGATTCCATCTTTTGTGCGCGTTATTCGGAGGATAGCCAAGAAGAGGATAAGCACATTATAACGTTTGCTTTGTGAACACACATTTTAATTGCAGTGGACTTTCTCCTCATTAGGGACTACACCTGCACATACAGGCTTACGGCCAACCAGAGCGATGTTGTTGTGGTTGAGGTTGTGGACACCGGTTTTGCTTCTGGTTGCGGAGACATTCTGACAATCTATGACGGTAAGATTATTGTACCTATTAAAGTAAACTAAAGGACCTTTTTCCACGCCTTTCAGGCGTATTGGGTTTATATGGCTAGACCTTTTTTTTTTATCTGTATAGACCAAAGGCACAGTATGGGTGATGTGGTCAGCATCACGCCGGCCGCCTTTACTTGCCAGGACTGCACCCGGTACCCACTCAAGAATGGGTGGACCTGGGAGCCAGGGTCTTTTTTTTTTAAGTCCGGCTCCGCCAGGTTGCGAACCCACGACCACGATTCAGGCGAGTGTCTTGCCGCTACGCCACTGTGACTCCCAAATTACTTATTAATTTTTTATTTTTTATTTTGTACGTCAGCTTTGTATACATTTTTCATTTATATTGAGGGAGAGGGAAACAAATGGGGGAAAAGAAAGGGGGGGGGGGATATTTGTCCTCAAAGACGGCAGTCTGACTGTTTGACATTCAGTTACTCAGAAAGCAACTTACTGAATGCCAACAGAAACAAATCCCAGGTAACTCTATTAATGTTCTAAACCAGGTATATTGGAGCGAGATATCAGGGGCCTACACCAAGTGATATAATGCTCTCTGTGTGTGTGGGAGGGGGAGGGGGGAGAGAATGTGTATGCCAGTAGCGTCAGCTTTTGTGTCATTTGATCGTTGCATTTTCTTTACTAAGCTTCTTAAAACGGGTACAGGATATTTAGTTTTTCGAGAACTATCAGGTGAACAAGTCTACCAGGAAGGAAAGGAAACTGACTAGCTCAACATATACGTCTTTAGTTGTGCAATTTAATGTTTTCAGTCTACTTTATTGTTAGTTGATGTCTTTATTGTTTGTAGTATAATTTACATATTATGGTTTTTCACTTTAATGTTAGTGGTTCACTTTGATGGCTCTCAATGACATATTTTCCTCACAAACATTTTAAAATATAGCCATAAATATTGACTTCTCTCACACAAATTTGGAAGTGGGTTCCCAAACATTGGCTGTCATTAAAAGATTGCAACTAAAACCCGAAAATCTGGCTTACCTTATAAACTCTTTAAAAACGGATCCCAGATTTTAGTTTTCATCCTAAGCACTTGATATGTGATTCACATTATTATTTTTAGTCCTAAACACTTGGGGGTGCGACCCCAAATGTTGGCTTTGATAGTAAACACTTCAATAGTTAACATAACATAACCCCTGACCCATTAGGGTAGTGGAGGTGTATTGATGGAAGCACTAGCACATAAAACCTGCCATCTTTCTCTGATTTCTGCTTGATGAAACGGCGTATGAAAACTTGGTCCTGCCCATTTCTTGATGCTGTCATTTCAGGTTCTTCTTTGCCCTCCTTTTCTTCGACTACCCCCACCCCCCACCCCCCCCCACCCCACCCCCCCCCCTTATGTTCCTTGAAGTACAGCCTTTGCAATCGAATCATGTCTCTCCGCGTGCCCAAACCAAGCTAGCTTGCAACATTTCACCACTGCCAAGAGAGGCTCCTGATGTCCCGCAAATTTGTATTTTTTGTCTCCGACATATTTATTAGTTTTGTGTTTTAAATAACTAATTTGTAAAATGCGTCTGTGACATTTACATTCGATGCCTGAATTCTCCTTTTCATTTCCACAGTTAGAGCCCAACTCTCACACCATTCATTCATTCAGTAGCATGTCCCTCGCGGAACCTCGCTGCCATAACAACCCTCCGGAAAACCTTCCTATCATGAGCAAGATGTCCTGCGTCTGATACACCCATCTGGAGATCATCTGCCACATCCTGCACCCTTCTTCTCCTTGGCCTTCCTCTTCCTCTTTTCCCAGGCATATACCCCTCCATTATTGTTCTCTCTAGACTTCCATGACGTTTCAAGTGACCAAAATATTTCAATTTTCTTTGTTTTATTGTCTTTACTAGCCAACCCTCTTCAATATTCAGCTCTTGAAGTATGGATGCATTTGTTCTTTTCTTTACCCAAGATATTCTTAGAACCTGTCTGTAACATTTATATTCAAATGCATTTATGCGCTGTTCCGCTTGTTTAGTAAGTGTCCAGGTCTCACAGGCGTATGTTGCAATGGGAAAGATGCATGCTCTTAAAAATCTGACCTTTGTAATTCTATCTGTACAATTCCATAATTTATTCAGTTGTTTTAGTCTTTGAAGAGCAATTGATAGTCGTCGTTTAATTTCTTTCATTGTGTCACCATTGTTGGTAACCAGTGACCCAAGATATTCGAAATTTTCCACCACTTCCAATCTTTCTTTATTAACATATATTTCCTTCTCCATGGCAGTTTTGCTTGTATGCATTATCTTTGTTTTTGCTATGTTGAGAAATAAGTTATGATTTTCACTATTTCTTTGGAGTGAGGTTAATAAGTTTTCTAAACCACTTTGTGATGTTGATAGTAATACTGTATCATCAGCATAACGAATTTCTGGTATTTCATGACCACCGATGTTTAGGGCATCATATTGTTATGTTTTCTTTCATGATTGTTATGGATTCTTGGCAAAATTTGCAGAAGGTAGTTTGCCGTTGCTTTCCTCCTGAGCAGTGACTATACTAGTCGGTGGCCATAGCCATTGTCTCTACTGATGAGATCATCTGCCTATCGCCGCAGAGTGCAGACCATAACCAACAATACCTGTCGGCTGCTCTTACACTCCATCCACCACCTGCTTCCATGGCTTCACGTAACCCTGATTGGGGGGCTAAACGGGTACTCCACCTTGCCCAAGGGTGTCCCGTAGACTAGCGGAGGAAAGGAGGCGTCTTACTTCTCCTTTGATAGGGAATACCCCTACCCCGCTAACCAGTAGCACACCAGTATAAGAAAATTTGACAACACCAGTGATTTGTAAATATTGACCTTGATAGTAAACACTTCGATAGTAAACACTTTGATAGTAAACACTTCGATAGTAAACACTTTGATAGTAAACACTTCGATAGTAAACACTTTGATAGTAAACACTTCGATAGTAAACACTTTGATAGTAAACACTTCGAAATACGACTCCCAAAACCGACTTCCGCGGTTTAGACTTAAAAACCCAGCCCTAAATTTATGCTTTCATCTCAAACTCTCGAAAGTGTGGCTCCAAACTATGGCTTTCATCACAAACACCTAAAATATGGCTGCCTTAAAAACGTTTTTCTCCCCTCTTTCTAACCCCCCCCCCCCCCCCCCCCCTTTTTTTTTCCCACAATCAAAATGGGGAAGATGGACTGACTTTCAATTTAAGAAGAGTTAAATGATCTCTGACTGCATGTTTGTTTTTCCATTCTAATGCAGGAATCTCAACAACACAGCCTGGCCACTTACTGGCCCGGATATGTGGATATGATACAGGTAGTCGAAGATTTGTAAGCCAATTTAACGAAACAACGGTGAAGTTTGTCTCCAACAAGTTTGGCCCCAATCCTGGCGGATGGAGATTATTGGTCTACAGTGAGCCGAAGAGTATGGCTGGAGCCAAACAGTGTGTGGCCAGTTTGGCTCTGATATCTTTGCTTGTGTGTATGTGCGCTGTGTTTAAAGTTTAAACTTTTTTTATAACTCTTGTTTTGTTTTTTATGTACTTCTTCTAGTCCCATGCCGTGTGGTGTTTGTCGCAATGTCTATACATAGGTTCTAGTCTTGTGTACTATCAATCATTTCTGATGCCGATATTCTTCCATACAATAATGCAAAACTGTCAAAAATCTCTTGCTGTGGTCTTCTCTTGCCCCTCTTACATTCCAACTATTTATTTCGAGATCTCCTTTTATTTTATTACCAAAATGGACAAGGCAGCTGTTCATATTATCTAACTGAAAATAAGGCCCGGCTCTCTAGCGGAATTGGCTAAACCGGATTTCGCGGAGACCGGGTGACGTACTCCTTGTGGTCCGGGTTCAATCCCGGGGGTAGGCAGGAAAGCCACATTTTCTCCCAGATTGACGGTATTTACAATGGAATCAAGGCCGAAAGGTTGCGATATCCATAATACCGAGCCTAAGGGTTAACAACTCATGGCTTCTGGATACTAAAACAACAAACAAACTGAAAATAAGATATTAAATTTTCATAATTATCATCATCATCATCAAGTGCCTTGTCATCTCACATGCCTGATCATGCTTTTAAATATCTGGCTGGCTATCAACAGGAGGTATAATTTTCCCTGTGTGGGTTTAGGGGTCCTATTGAGGTGGGTCAGGGGCAGAGAGGGTGTGGGTGGCGTCTGGAAGAACAGACCCACTACTACTTCCTAACACACAATAAAGGGTAACTAACTAGGGGTTTGCTGAAATCGATTGTAAGGGACCGAATAGGGCAGATATTGCAGCCTGGTTGTTAACCACAAATACATGCGCCAATCGCCCCTTTAAGGGTGAATGCACAAAAATGAGGAATGATCAGTTTGTGTCCTGATACTCTTTCATTCCATGACAAAATGTTGTTTTCCTTCCGTGTCTTCCTCTGTTTCTTTGTTCAATAAAAAATATATTGCAGCTTTTCTGTTGTTAAAATTTAGCCTTAAAAAATGACTGCCTCTTTCTGATTCGTGTGATTGGTTGTATTTTAATAGATCGTGTAATTAGGCAGTGATTCCAAAATTGTGCGCCGCGGCGCCCCGGAGAGCCGCGACCTCCTCACAAGGGCGCCGCGAAATATTCGAAGATACAAGAGTTTTACTTTTTTTCCTCACATACGAAAAGTCCAACTTTTACTTAGGTTCGGGCGCCGTGGACAATTTGTTATTGAAAAAAGGCGCCGAGACTAAGGAAAGCTTGGGAAACGCTGTAATAAGGTAATTGCTTTTCCAATTTCTTGGCAAACTGGTCGCCGCCATGGCTACCCCGTTCCTGTGACCCAACAAAAACCACACAGAATGTCCATCGTTGTCCTTGTGGAAAACAAACTGACGCAGGCTGTGGTCTCAGCAACGCCAGTAGCATACGCCCGCATTAAATGCATACGGCAGCGGTCAAAAGTATCAATACTCACAGACCGACACTGGAAATGCAGTTCATAATCAATGGAAGCAGCATTTTATAAATATCAGTAGTTGCACACGCAGTTAATCGCAGAAGGAACAATCAGTTCCCTGGTAACAGCCCACTCATCATTTTTTAAATCTGCGTTTCATACACATCAGAAGAAAAAAAACCACTTTGAGTACAGTCGAAAAGCATTCCAAATGACATCTACAGCTCACAGTGTCACACCATGCACTCAGCTCAGTAGTTAGACGACGGAACTATATCATTTCAGTCTACATATTTAAGTAAAATACAATGGCTAACTATGGTCAAATACAAAAACTTTACACGACTAAAAACAATAAGTGCCTATCCACCATATTGACCGGAAATTGTGTAGTTTATATAGAATGACTGAACCAATACCTAATAAACTGCAGATATTTATTAACTGATACGTGCAGGGAAAAAGATGAAATTAAATGGTACACGTAGTTATTGTAGTGGAGATCTGTTGGATAATTAGACAGCTTCTAGTAGGTCAAGAGGTGAGGACAAGATTATAGCACTGGATAGTGTACTTAGAAAACTTTATAATAATATATTTATATATATTCTTACATTGGAACCTTTGATGCTGTTAATTGATTCTAAACTGCTTTCATTGCTATGGACCGTAGTACGAGAATCACACCATGAAAAAGAGTGAGGCCTCACCACATAATATTCTCACACACTCAAAAAGCAGTGGGTACAGTGTAGCAAACATTGATTGTGAAGAATGTCACACAGTTTTCTTTAATGCTGGAACCCACGGGGCTGAAGAACAAGAGGAAGACAACAACAAAATCACATGGTAAGGAAAACTTTTCACTGAGATGAATAAGACCCCGAAGAGCTAGGTGTGATGGCAAAGAATATGACAACTTGGCACAAGCTGTTAGATGGTGTTTACTTCACTGCAGAATAAAGAGCAGAAGTGGTAGTTGCATCTTGTCGCATACCCTCTTTCTTCTTTTTCTTCTTCTTTTCTCTACTTCTTGGATGCCTCGCAGCGTCAGGTAAGAGGAGATCTATGGAACGGGCCTTTCTGTTCGTTTCATATCAAGTACTTTTTAATGTCTCTGATATTTCTGCGGTTCGTCTTCTGCGTGGTTGACCTCTGGCTCTGTTACCGCTGTATCTGTATAACATTGCTTTCTCTGGTACCCTCTCTGCTGCCAATCTTGTTACAAGGCCAAACCATTTGATTTGCAGTCTACCTATAAAGTCCGGTAATGGTTCTGGGCTGACTGTTCTTCGAATATTATCGTGTCTTTTTTAAGATAATTAAATCCGAAGTTTTGGTTGATCAGGATACTTAAAGTATCTTTATTTATTTTTAAACCACCCAATTAATGTATCTTAGAAATTATTTATCAACATGTTTATAAATTTAATAACAATCATTAAACCATCCTTAACGCGAATTCTAAGAGACTAAAAAGTGAAGGGTTTGTGTTAACAAATAGTCGTGCTAACAAGGAATTATTATGTGCATTATGAATAACACGTCACCGCTGTGACCACGATTGTGTTCATGTTAGGGAATGTTCGTCTCAATAAAATTTGTGTTAATGGGGTTTTACTATCAACGTATGAATGACTTGAACAAAGAAGACACGAATAATAGATTACACAATTTATTGCCTGGTATTTTTCGCTGTGCCTCGTCAGGTGCATAGCACTGTAACAGAGTTGAGTCAAGAATTGACATCACAGCATTCGGGGCATTCCCATGCATGCTCCGTCCTCATCTTCAGCAGCCAGCACAGAGTTCCAATACTGATGTTACCGGTAACAATCTGGTTATATGTCCGTCTTGTCTTTCCTCTGAGTGTAGTTAGCCGGCCAGACCCTCTGGTTACACCCAGGTGCTTCATTCTCTCCAGGCCATAATAATTTTGTTTCTCTACTGATTCCGTTACTTGTTTCCATAGGGCTTTGACTACATCTGCCTTGCTATGTATCAATTCACCAACCAGTAGTGCAGATCCAGCCAATCTATTTGCCTGTTCATTACCCTCCACGCCTGCATAGCTTGGAGAAATGATCCAAAGTATGCTCACTTCCCGTGACCTTCCCAGTGTAGCTTGCCACTGCACAGTAACAAATAGAAGAAGCAAATAATTGAATCCTCTACAACTGAAGAACACATTCATTCATACCCAAGAGCCACTGTCGTTATTAATGACTGTTTTTATTTGATGCTATTCTTGGATTGCTTCAGTTACCTTTCCGTTTGTGTGAACACTTGTCACCAGGGGCGCTGCAGTCGATGAGCCTAGATACCCAACCTTCGCCCAACCCCCTAAAAATAGTATGGGCGCTCTTCCAGCCCCCCCCCCCCCCTAATTTGTACAAAAGATACGTTGCCCTTTGGCCTCCCCGACATATCATAATCCACAAATTTCATTTCTGAGTTTCCAATTTTAAAATATAATATTTAAAAGATATTTTTATGGTAAGTTTTCATTCAGCAAATTATTATTATTATTATCATTAATCTTACGCATTTATAGAAGGCTTAGCCCCTTCAGCCTCACTCCTTCTTCTTTTTCTTTTGTCGTGTCACTGATACCAGGTTGCAGCCCAGTGTCGTGGTTTCCTGTATTTGTCTTGCGCTTCTCGGTTGGCTTGAGCGATGGATTTGTTCAACATTTTGCACCTTTCATCTACACAATTCATCTGTCTTTGTAGGTCTTCCTCTCGCCTTCCTCCCACATGTTCTACTGTAAAAAGTCTCTTATGCAGTCTGGTCTGGCTGCATTCTCACTTGATGGCCGAACCATTTCATTCTTTATCTGACAATATAATCCAGCCCCTTTCCCACCCCCGAAAATGTCTAAGGGGGCAGAGCAAACACTCCCAAGAGCAAGCCCCGCCTTAAAAATTGTTTTCTTTGCCTCGGCGCGCCCTGCTGGCGACATGTAAATGTTTATGAACCTGTTCACAACAGTTCAGATGTTATCACAATACAGCCATTCACCGGATCAGCTAAAAATGATTTGTTTTCAGTTATTCAGAAGGTTGTTTTTTACGGGGGGAAAAAAACATAGAAGGCAATAAGGGTAGAAACGTGAGGCGAAAATAAGGAACCATCTCAAAACAGCAAACTAACAAAGTCCACTAAACACTCCTGCCTAAAGAAACACACCACCTAGCTAGCTACAAGGTCACAATTTTTTGTTTCGGTGTTCCCCGGCTATAAAATGAAACTGAAATAGTTCGGTTGTTTGTCCACCTGTGGACTTTAGTCTTGTTCCAAAGTTGTATTTTCCATGCGCATCCTTTTCACAGATATTGCTTATTTAT
>CAJHNH020008575.1:0-10000 GCA_905116865.2 Candidula unifasciata | reverse complement strand
TAGATATCGCGTCGGTCACCGGTGAATGGACCGGGTACGATAACTCTTTCTCGTAGCCTAGCCTGAGCAAGCATTAATGACAGGTCAACTAGTATGAAGCTGGGCCCGACTTTATTACTGGAACCATATACATGTAAGAATATATATATATATATATATATATATATATATATATATATATATATATATATATATATATATATATATATATATATATATATATATATATATATATTTATTTATATTTATAATTTTGAAAACATAGTTTTGTCATTTTGTCACCTTCCTCAGCGATGTTAACCAGGGCGGCCAGTCTTTCCCCTTCCTAGGCCAATGCTCCTATGACATGTTTGTTACGGGACAGTGGGTATAGCCAATCCCTTCCCACACAAGGGGTCCCCCGAAACCCGCACGCACAATTAGAGGTCACAGAGCAGACCATTCTTTGTCCCCTTGCCCCTCGTCTTCCTTTAAAAACATTTGTTCACCCATAAATGTTTCCTGAACAAGAACCCACTTTAAATATTATTGAGATGCAGAGTATTGAGGGGGTGTGGCACCACACGTGGTAATGCACCAGGACCAATTCAGAACTGTTCAAGACCAATCCATACCTCTCACAGGTCATTCCAGAGGCCGTTTTCTCAACCCAGCCAAAGTAGATAGAAGTCATTTTTTCTTTGTAATTGGAGTCCACCTGTCTAAGAAAGGGACTAACAGTCTGTACACCAATAAGCCAGATCTGTAAAACGGATTTAACACTTAAGTCCTGAAACGCCACAAAAGTACAGAATTTGATAAACAAACAAGATTTTTCCGCCAGAGTTTACAGCCAGTGAACACAAAGAAGAAGCAGAAGAAGAATTAAACAACACCCAGCTGGTCTAGAGGTCACAAAAGTAGACTATCCTTTGTCCCGTCCCCCTCAATTTCCTTCAGTAACACGTGATCAGTCGTCAAATGTCCCCAACAAAAACATCTTTACAAATATTTCCCCGTGACCATTTCTCCTGGACTTCTTCCGGTTTTCCAAATAAGCGTCGTGTAGTGTTTGTAGATCACGTATTACTGAAATGTGTTTTCTTGTCTGTGACTGTTAGCCTGGATACTATTACTAAAGAATTTTATAAATATATATTTTCGTAATCGGAGAAAGTTTACGTTATTCAGAGATAAGGTAAGTTGCTGTTTTATTTCCTCTGACAGTTCGTAGATGTATCATGTACATTTGGCATGTGTTCGTTGGCATGTTTTCGTCCTTCCAGACTATAGATAAGTGTTTGAAGTTTGAACAACAAATCAACATGATAGCACACTGGTAGTAACCCATAAGTGCTCCGTTCTTTCTTCTTACCCAAGTCTGAATCCGAAGAAGCTCAGCACAGGCTCTGTAGCTCCGGCGAGCATCCTGAAATACTTTGGGTAGATTTTTAATACCAAATTCTGTCCGGGCAGCAGTTAGGCTACACTTTCCGATTTCCAACAACCAGAAGATTCTTTTACAACAATGCACACGGGCGTCTAATCTCAATACCCAGTGACCAGGGGAAATACTAGAAGTTTAAATCCCAGCCCTTACCGGGGATTGAAGCCGCAACCTCTAGCACTCGAGGCGGACACCATGCTTCGAGACCACGCAACCCCCTAGATCAGTTTTATATTTTTTTTACTTCTCTCCATCACAGCTGTCTTGGTATCATTATGAGCCTCTGGGAGAATGTGTGTGCTGAGGTCCTTCCGACAGTCAATCACAGCAACAATATTTTTAATTTATGGCACGTCACTTGACATATACAGATCAGTATAGGGTCCCCTATATTCGTGGGGCCCCCGGGCAGGTGTCCAGTGGTCCCATGTGTTAAGATGGCCTTGCTTTCCACAGCACACAGCCTGTGCAGTATAGACTGAACCATGTGATGTCCACACAGCATGAATCCTCATTCGGTCTGCCTTGTTTACTTGTATTTAAAAAAAAAGGCAACACCAACAAATCTGGAAGAAAGCACGCTGCACTTTAACATATTTTATGCCCTTCGCCCCTCCACACAATTTCGAAAATCTGTTATGGACGTGCCCCCCCCCCCTTTTCCCCCCAGCATTTTCCCCGTAACACTGCCCTAATGTAATTATATGTATACCATTAAACAGGATTCTGGAATTTATGCAAGCTTGAATAGATGGTCAAACTGTTAGCCTCAAATCCTAGATGAGGAATAAGAAGAGCGTGTTAGTGTTAGTCCTATTTTCGTTTTTTTCTACAACTCTTTTATATATATTTTTTCCGCACTTTGTTGAAGGACCATTCTACTTATGTTTTAAATAACCGGATTCGTTATTTAAGCGTTTTGTGGTTTGCCCACACAGTACTACAGACTTAGTTAGTTGCGTATCCTTTACAGGACGTTGCAGAACCAACCCTAACAGCCCCTGGCTGTTGTGTGGTTTCTCTAGGCAATTTACATCCAGTAGTTTGCCATTGCTTACTGGACGGTCGGCTTTCTTGATACCACTGTCGAAACCAACGCAAGGCGAGTTGCCCGCAGCAGGGATCGAACCTGACATCCCGGCATTACGAAGCGAAGCGTTCGCATCGACTTAGCCACAGAGCCGACACTACAGACTACACCTATTTAAAAAAAATGTTTTAAATAATGCTCCCTTACACAAAGAGGGTAGCCTCAAGTGCTTTCTCCTTTTTCAAATGCTGAATAACAATAACATGCTGAGTTGTAAATAAATATAATAATATATTTGATATAATATGAATTATATAAATACATACTTAAAAGGAGAACTTCTATACATGGTTGGGGGCGCCACTTAGTCTCCTTAAATATTTTCGGTTGTTGAGGGTTTAATGGACCTAAGCCCATAGTTCCAGCATTCCTGGGTATAGCAGAGAAGTACTTGATGTTGCCGTTAAGAATGCTCTAATTATAACTTAAGAGGTTGGGGGGGGGGGGGGTGGTGGATTTACGCTTTTATATTTTTGCAAAAGACAAGATTCTTTAGGTCAGTCTTCTGTTTGCAGCGAAAAAAGAGACTATAGTTCACGAGTTTTACAGTGATTCTTCTGATTGATGCTAGAGCTACAGATTTTGTGCGCTGTGTGACGCTAAGGCATGTGGAAAGAGATTTAGCCATACTGGATACGACTAGTTGCAATCAAGTCGACCTTCTAGCCTTTAAACCTTTCAGACGTGTGCAAAATAGTCTACTTCGTTCAAGGACAAAAGGACACCTTTTGATTATAGTCGATAGGTGGTATAGGTAAATTTATCGCTTCTTGATGCGATATCAAATAAATATGTTCCTTTTTTTTTTCTTCTTTTAATGTGTTATTGGGACCTTAATAAAACAGATTCCTAACCCCACCTGCCAACAACCTAGCAAATCTATGACGGTTCTTTACCTAACTACTAGCTCACCTGTTTTGTTAGTGTGTGTGTGTAATTCTGTTTATAAACGTGCTTGATTGTTAGGCTAGTGATGAAGGGAGCAGTTTCCGTAAAATGAGGCAGATGCAGACCCTGCCAAAGGGGGACACAGGATGTTGAAGATGCATTGGCTAGGAAATCACACAGGGCTGGAGAACTAGCTCAATAAAGAGATACTTCCAAGCTTGCTGTGAAGAGAGCGACGTTCTGTGAAGGATCTGCTGATTACTTGGTTGATCCTTCTGCCTTTCTGTCCTTCTTTCTTTTCGTTCTTCTTCCCCTTCTCTTCTTCCTTTCTATATCATTCATTCTTCCATTTATATATTTCCTTGGCTGTTCTACTGATGTATTGCCTACAAGCTTCTTTCCAGCACACCCGTGCGTGCACACACTTTCATATTTCTGCCATAACCCACTATAAATGTACCTATAAAGTTTTCCAACCAACACCCATTCCCCTCGTCCATCTCCCCCACACAGGGCTGCCGGTGGGATTTTTATGAAAAACCCAGCCTAACTGAACAAAAACCCAAGCAATACAAAGACACACACACACACACACACACACACACACACACACACACACACACACACACACAAACAGATTGTTAAAACTTACAAAATTTAAATTTACGAAACGAAACATTTACCACTTTTATATAAGGATATATTTTTAAAAAATTAACAGTCAAATAAAAACCCAGATCTGGGGGAAAACCTCAGGGGGAGCCCTGCACCCACAACATTTATTATATCAGTAGGTGGCACCAGTACACTTGGCCGACTCTCTGTGTACGCAACCTTAAACTCTCAATAATCAGTGACCTTTACGAGTTCCTCAACCATTGATACTACAGTCATTCATTCAACCGAAACAGCCACCGCGGTCTCCTGTATATACAAGCACAAACGCGTTTGCTCGCGTGTCTGTCGTGGGCGCCGACATCTGGGTTCTCACACCCACCCCCCCCCCCCCCCCCACAGTTTGCAAGAGGCTAAACGACCCCTTCTAACAACCCATAGTTCTCTTGAAAAGTACAAGTACGCGTTTAAATATTTCTTCTTCTTCTTCAGCAATCGGAGCCCTTGAGGTTCATTACTGTAGATATCACCCGCCTCCATTCATCTCTCTGAAATATTTCATATTTCAGAATTATAATTATTATCATCATATTTACTAGTAATGCAGCCCATTACATAATTTGGCACTCAGGTCCGTTCTGAGCTCCCCCCCCCCCACCCCCCAACCACCTTCCCCTTGACCCCTCTCACTCCCGTATTTTTATTCCAGTCTGCGCTTGTGGGGTCTGTATGTGTTTAAAAGTGGTGCCAGGCCTAGTTCAGTAGGACGGATATTAATATAGTTTATTTCAGAAATAATGCAATAGATCCCAAAATAAAGATACCCACGTGTACATTTAGTAAGCTGGAATCGAAGTTTTTGTATCGATTCCGTTGTTGAACGGTGTGTTCGGTAAGTTGTGCGCCCCTTCTGTTATTCACCAAACTATACAATATTTATTATGCTTCGCTATATTATATTGTTCTATACTAATATAATACTACTCTATTACACTATAAAAATATAATGATACATTATATTATACTATACTAATATAATACAACACCATACTACGCTATCCTAATACAATACTATACTATGCTATATTAAACTATACCAATATTATGGTATACTTATACTCTTCTTCACTGTACTACATGATAATCATACAATTACTACACTTTACCAAGGTAGCCGCTGTTTTGTAGCGGCTAGACGCTCTCCTTCAGATCGGAAGGTTCGTAGATTCGGTAATATACCATGGTAATGCTGTACTGTACTATACTGATATGATAATATACAAATACTGCAATAAATTATACCTATACTGTATAATACCAATGTATACTATTTTATACTACACAATACTTATACTTAACTTATACAATGTTATAATATAAAATAATATAATTTACCGTACTGCCCTAAACTAAGGAGAACAATATTACCCTGTACGCAAGGCTAACTAAACACTCCAAAATGATGGCATCTTATTTAAATTGTCTGATTGGTCATGTTTTGAAGTACACTCGTTCCTGCTACGAGGCACCGTCGTCATATAGTGGTTCCAATTCCAGTATAGTAACTAAATCTTTTCGTTTTTTATGTTCTATAATGTGTTCTCCTATTTCACCCTCCCTCGGCATCTGTGTGCCAATCAATACCCTTCTGTCATCTCAGCAAATTAAAAGGCTACAAGATGTGAAAACGGACCATTTGTTGTGACTTTGACAAAGAAATCTCTTTCTATACCAAGAAACGCACCAGGCGCTCATTAGTTGGTCTACAGGTAATAATAATACATGTCCGACTGTTTCCCCAATCAAAAAAGAGTTGTATAGTTCCCCGTGTGGGTTCCTGGGCCCCATCTTTGGGAAAACAAGAATAGACACGATGCCTGCCCAAAAGCATGTCGAAAGAGTCGACTAATTGGGAGCTTTCTTTAAAGTCGGAGTATATCTGCCGGACAGGCAAAGAACCAACAGTCTGCATGCAAAACAAAACTGAGACCTGTGAAACAGATGTACACGCAACAGCCATTTTCTTGAACAGGACTAGAGTCCAGAAGCAGACGAACAACCAGAACTTTTTCTATCGAGTTTACAGCCGGCGATCGCGAAGAAGAAGTTTTATAGTAACTTAATCTAACTTACCTGTTCAACTTTCTCTGTTCTATAGTTAAATCATTCCAAGCCATTGAGTTCCAAATACACCGACTGCGTTAAAGTCGAACTATGACTCTCTCTCTCTCTCTCTCTCTCTCTCTCTCTCTCTCTCTCTCTCTCTCTCTCTCTCTCTCTCTCTCTCTCTCTCTTAGTACTCTGATCTCATCTTGCTTATTTGAACTCATAATAATCATTCCTCCGAACTCATCTCGATCGTCTCATCTGATTACATCTCATCGCGATTACCTCTTGGTCATCTTAATCTCCTGGTCTCATCTTAATCATCTTATCGCATATTGATTATCTCATCTCACCTGCGACGTCTCATCCCATCTTATTGTGATTATCTCGTGTCATCTCATTTTGATACCCTATCTCGGTCTCATCCCACCCCAACTTATCTCATCTTGGCTAGCTCATCCTATCCTTTCTTCTCTTTATCACTCCTTCCTATCTCATCTCATCTTTATCATCTCATCCCATTTTTGTCTCCTCTTGATCACTCCGTCCCATCTCATCTGGATAATCTCCTCTCATCCCACCCCATCTCGTCTTTATCATCTTTTTGTATAAAGATCAACTCATTATTTCATCCTGTCTTAATCACCTCATCTCTTTTTGATCATCTAATCGCATTTTAATCATCTCATCTCACATTTGTCGTCTCATCTTATCTTATCTTGATCACATTGGGTCTCATTTGACGAGGTTCTGTGAGTCACCAGGTGTCAAGTTTTTAGTCGATGATACCAGAGTGCAGAGACAGGATGTTCAACAAAGGCATAGGTCCCTTTACTATGCCTTTAGGCGTGTTGGGTATATCGGGCTAGACCTGTATTTTTATAGACCAAACGGCACTTTGTGGGTGATGCGGTCAGCATCACTCGGGCTGCCTTTACTTCCCAGCACTGCACCTGGTACCCACTCAAGGTAGGATTGACCTGGGAGTCAGTCATTTTTGAATAAAATAGTCCGGCTCCGCCAGGACGCGAACCCACGACCTTCCTATCCACATCGACATCATAGCACTCGGAACTTTCACATAAGCGCTCCGTCCTCATCTTCAACAGCAAGCAAAGAGTTCCAGTTCCGATTATACTAGTAACTGTTCAATGTACATCCGTCTCGCCTTTCTTTTGAGTGTTGAGCGTTGATCAGATCCCCTGGTAACTACATAAAGCGCCATTCTCCTCAAATCATAATGATCTATTTTTGCCTCAGTACTGTTCATTCGCTCCCAAAGGGCCCTCACAACATCTAGTTTGTCATACATCAATTCCCCCACCGAGTTGTATAGAAACGGCTAGTCTATCTGCCTCCTTTTTTCGCCATCATACCTGGAAAAAATAGCCAAAAGACACTAACTACCCAGACCTCTGAAGCAATGCTTGCCACTCTGCACGGAGCATGCATGTTGCCACCTTTCTCAGCATACTCTGTGTCAGTTACAGTTACGACATGCGTGTGCAGCTGATTGATTCTCAAGCCAGCAGAAGGCAGCAGCGACTGCCTCCACCTCCATTCTTTAATGTGAAAACAAACACTATTTTTATAGGTAGTAAGAAGATTATATGATAAAATGAACGTTTGATATCTACTTATGCATGTTTCTGAGTGTGATTAAAAGAGTTAAATATGTAAGTGCAGCGAAATGGAAACAAACATTTCAATTTTTTTTAAATACTACATTTCTAGTCGACTTCACGGTTCGTGGAGCACTGCTTACTTTCGTTCTTGTATAGGCTCTTATATATGCAGAACTGTATGTAGAAAGGGGAGATGACAAGGGTGGAATTCGCTACGGTAGTTGCCCTTGGGACACGTCAGGTCGTTTACCTGAGATAAGTATGTATGTGTATCTGAATCTTCGACAAGGTAACCTAACGCTTAGTTCTAGGGCAGGGGTCTCCAACATTTTTCAGGTCGCGCCCCACGGTGAGTATATACCAATACTCTCTGCGCCTCCTTGAGTATATGGCAAGGCGCCCACCTTGAGGATATGGCAAGACCCCGCGCCCCTACAGAATATATAGCAAGGGCAATAGATTCCGCAACAAGCGAAACGGGCAGTATGGAGATACGTTTTGTTCAGAATGTGTTCTTAATCTATAATTAAATGCCTGTTTTATCGAAATTAATTAGATTTTTTTTTACTGTAGCTAAACAAACTGCTTATGAAATCAAACAAAATTTTCATTAACGTTTGCTATATAAATAGTTTGTAACAATATTTAATTATTTTATTTTTAAATAAACTGAAACAAATATATATAACGGATTATTAAAAATACAATTGCACTCAATTTCAAAATTGCTTTTCGCCCCCTCCCCAACCTTCCTTTGAAACGCCCCCCCCCCCCCCCCCTTGCCCGCCCTTTCTCACATGGAAGCACGCACACCAGCTTGGGGACCACTGTTCTAGGGCATAAGTCTATTTGGGCTATACCTCCCGTCCTTTTCGTTGTGAAAAGAATTACACAGATCATTCATGGAAATTTACCTTCAGTAATCGAATAAACAGAAGGATAGCGACAATTTTTTTTAAATAATATATTTTATTTTATTTTTAAAAACAGTTTAATATTTTTTCCGACACAGAAAAGTTCTTACAATGTGTTAAAGAAAGATGAAAAAGGAAACACGTGAAAGAATTCCAACCTCATAGATAGCAGTGGAGATTGTTCGACAGAGGTCAAACGGACTATGGCCATAGCTATACAAAGATTAAACAGCATTAAAAGTCTATTCTTAAACACCAGCAAAGAAATCAAAATTAAAATTTCGAGAGCATGCATCCTCCTTGTATCAGCATGCGGATATGAGTTATATAGACTATCTATCAGTCCCTGAGAGAGCAAAAAAGGGCATTTGAGCTGAAATTATCGACAACAATTCTCAGAATACTATGGATAAAGAAGAGAAGAAATAATAAAATTTTAAAAAAGATCTGAACATCAAGGAAGACTTGCTAATAAACAACATTTGTCTCGGAAGCTGAACTATTTTGGTCATATCAAGCGCCATGACGGACTGAAGAAAAAATAATAGCAGAATGCATGGTACCAGGAAGGAGGGCAGGGGCCGACCAACACGAAGATGGGTGCAGGATATAAGAGCCTCCTTGAATATTAAAGATCACCAGGCGGGAGAGCTGGCGAGAGATCGAGTTTCTTTTAGATAGACAGGGAGGAGATCCACGTTCTGCAAAAGACCTGCTATATGACGATGAGCACACCGTACACACGTGCGGCAGCAGCCAATCTGACAGCCTTCTCTTTATCCCGACACATGAATTTCCTGGACAAATAATCCTTGATATGTTCCTGATTATAAGCAAGCCACTCTACACATAGGACACCAGTTTAAATTTTACGAAGCATGCTTTATCACCATACGAAATGGAGAGAGCTAATAGACATAAATGGTTGAGGCATATTGAAAGAATGTCAGATGACAGGGAAGTAAAAAAAAAACAGTATACATAAGGGAGATTAATGGTCGTAGACCACAAGGCAGACCAAGAAGACGATGGAGAGATAATATCCAGACAGACCTGCAAACACTTGGTGTCACGAACTGGAAAGAGAAGGCCAACCAGATAGATGATTGGAGGCGGGCGATATCTGCAGCAATGAACCTCAAGGGCTCGGAATGCTGAAGAAGAAGATGAAGATGCTCTGTGAGTCCGTTGTAGTTACAACGTGTTTGGTTGTGCTGCTCTCATGCACAGGATAATAGATTACTTAGTAACCGTTGAGTGATCCAATATAACCAATGTCTCGGGACTGTTCATGCGGGATTCCATTTAAACCTTGGCTCTTTGTGTCACGGGGGGT
>CAJHNH020008574.1:327500-345000 GCA_905116865.2 Candidula unifasciata | reverse complement strand
CCGTTTCGATTCAGCTGTAGGCGAGTGAGTAGGTAACAGACTGCTTTGCGTGGATCTCGACAGCGGGAAGAAGAGCAAACCATTCAGAGGGGCAGGGCAAACTATTAGACGTAAAACTGCACAGAAAAACCAACAAACAGCTAACGAATGCCAAGACTGGCTTATACAACATTGTGTAAAGCAGATTTCTTTAACCCATGTCGGTGGGGGAAGGGTGGGGGCGGCGGGCACACTAGTGGCTCGCTGAAAAATCGAACTGGACTGCCAAAAATGCCTACCTAATCATGTAACGAGATGAAGAAGATCGTTTTTTATCTTTCAGGATTGCAGTCTGCAGGAAACAGTCTCTCAGAAACAACGCTTCGTAATGCCGGGGTGCCTGGTTTAATCCCAGCTGCACGCCTTGCGCTCTGCGTTGGTTTCGACACTGGTATCAAGAAAGCCGACCGTCCAGAAGCAATGGCAAACTATTGAACGTACATTTGCCTAGAAAAACCACATAACAGCCAGGGGCTGTTGGGGTTGGTTCTGCGACGTCCTGTAAAGGATACGCAACTAGCCTTCCTCCGTCCGGTCCATTCTCCTGATTATTGTGCCCGTGTGTCTTATGATGTGTTCCCGAATCTGCGGCAACCTTAGACACACCGCCCTATTGATAACCTAGACAGGTGTGCATGTTTAGCATGGCTGATGTCGAATGCAGAAGAAAAAAAAAAGTACTAATCAACTCGCCACACGTCTTCTTATGTTGTTGATGTAAACACTTCTTTACTGCCGCTCTCCCATCCATCCTTCTGTTGTGTTGTTTTTCACGCAACTATCGATTTCTTTGTACTTTGTAAAAAAAAATTGGGGGGGGGGGGTGTATCTAATAAGAATCTGGTACAGGTGGAGTTACACAAAGTAGATTCCAGGTTTAAGTTCTAGCTTAGGAATGGAATTGTTTACAAAAGTCACATGTTTCTAATTATATCACACGGTGCCCGTATCACTTTAGTAGGGAGCTCGAATATCTAGCCTTCTCAGATGAGGGCGGTAAATAGCTTTCCAGTGTTAGTTGCGCACGCACAAAGTCTCTCGCGGCAATCGATCACAAGATTGTTGAACTTGGGTACAGTTGCCAGGAGATATATTGTTAGCATGGAGCCTTCTCCACCCCCCCCCCCAACCACCCCCGCCTAATTTTTTGCTATGCAAAGGAATTCTCTGGAAATGTATTAGTTTCTATAATGTAATATTATTTCAAATATATTATTATATCTATTTGTTATTCACCATACTATTATTATTACTACTATTATTATTATAATGAATAACAAATAAATATTATATTTTAAAGTAAAGGACCCTTTTCGACTCTTTCAGACGTATTGGGTATATAGGGCTAGACCTATATTTTATAGACCTAGCGGCACTTGGTGGGTGATGAGGTCGGCATCACGACAGCCTTTACTTCCCAGGACTGTACCTGGTACCCGCTCAAGACTGGGTCGACCTGAAAGCCAAGGTCATGAAAAAAAAAATCCGGCCCCAGCCAGGACCCGAAGCCAGGACCTTTCGACCGGCAGGCGAGCGTCTGGCTGCTAGACCACGTCGGCTCTCAAATATTATTAAGTGATTAAATTAAGTGAAATGGAAAAATATAAACAACCACTTATTAAAGAGAATTGCTGTAAAGTGTAAAAGAGGTTCTCCTAGTGCCCTTACACAATTCTTGCTGGGAGACAAGAAACAATTGTGGGGGCCGATGTTGGTGGTCGCATCAAGGAACCTAATCCCCTGGTTCTGGTGGGTATCCCCACGGCTGCGTGATTCTCCCCAGATCTTGAATTAAAAGACTACGTTTGTGTCGTCATTGAGTGAGGTTATGACCCGCCCTGGTTACATAAAACACCGAGGAGGCGACTAGGTGAGTAATGGCAGAAGTACACGACTGCCTTTCGCTGGCTTGAGAATCAGCTATACACACATGCCGTAACTGTAACCGACAGGGCTTGTTGAGAAAGGTAGACACCGGTATACTCCGTGGGGAGTGGCAAGCATAGCTTCCGAGACCTCGGGTAGTTGGCGTTCTTTTGATATTTTCCCCAGGAAATGCCGATGTATTAGGAAATGAGCAGGCAGATAGACTGACTGGTTCTACACAAGTTGGTGGTCAAGTGATGCCTGACAAGTTAGATATTTTTAAGGCCCCTTTTGGACGAGTGAACAGTGCGGAGGCTCAGATAGATCATCCTGGTGTGAAGAGAATAGTGGCATACTTTGGATCTTTTCTCGAGGCTATGCCGGCGTGGAGGGTAATGAACATTCCGACAGATTGGCTGGATCTGAGCCACTGGGTGGTGAATTGACTCTGGAACACTGCCCTGGCTGCTGAAGATGAGGACGATGCATGCATGGGAATGCCCAGGGAGCTGTGATGTCAATTTTTAGCTCAACACAGAGAATAGTGCTGCGAGGAGTGACTAGGGGATCGGATCGACTATCAGTACTCCGGAAAAAGGTGAGACGGATTTACATTCAGACTGCTACTGGTACCACTGGAATTGGAACTTTCAGATGGCTGCTGAAGATGGGAACTGGACGCTTATGGGTATGTCCCAAGTGCTTTGATGTTGATTCTTACGGAAACATTAAACACGGGGCCTAATGTCGGGAGTTACCGCTACGCCAGGTATGACGGTTGGGAGTACTGGTCTTTTAAGTCGTCTGCGGTCACAAACTGGTGACACACAATAGGTGCCATTGGGTAATGCTGTACAAATATCAACTCCAGTGTCTGGGTATAGTTTACCTGCGATCGACTGTTTTCATTTGTCGTTGCGATGCAAAACTTCCTGGCTATTTCCATCTGTTGTTGTAGTGTAGAATTCTGTTTTCACTGTCGTAGTGGTGTCGGATTCATGTTGTTTTAATCATTTATTAAGACTTCTGTGGAAACTCTGGTCGTGTGTCTCTTCTTTCTTTGAGTTTCCTCCTCTGTTGCTTTCGTTAATTTTCGTTTATTTACAATCTGGATGAATGGTCTGTGTCGTTGCCGTCATTTGTTCTTTTGTTATGTCGGATGTCGTTGTTTAATTTGTTTATGCCCGGTTTTGTTTATCTCCGACAATATTTGTTGATCCCGGAAGGCTAACCAGGGCTACATTCGCCCGAAAAATTCACACGCGTCTACCGAAAGACTCAACCGCCAAAAGACGCAACTGCCGAAAGACTTAACTGCCAAAAGACTCAACTGCCAAAAGACGCAACTGCCAAAAGACGCGTCTGCCAAAAGACGCAACTGCCGAAAGACTCAACCGCCAAAAGACGCAACTGCCAAAAGACGCAACTGCCAAAAGACGCAACTGCCGAAAGACTCAACCGCCAAAGGCGCAACCGCCAAAAGACGCAACTGCCAAAAGACGAAACTGCCAAAAGACGCAACTGCCAAAAGACGCAACCGCCAAAAGACGCAACCGCCAAAAGACTCAACCGCCAAAAGACGCAACTGCCGAAAGACGCAACCGCTAAAAGACGCAACCGCCAAAAGACTCAACCACCAAAAGACGCAACTGCCAAAAGACGAAACTGCCAAAAGACGCAAATATGGCAGTCATGCTGTAAAAAGTGCAAAATACTTTAACTTTCTCGGAGAAACACAAATGATGAATATTATTTATTAAAGGCTAAAATGAAAGATGGGCACTCAGACCGTTGTATTTCCCATGTGGGTTCCGGATCCCTATTGTGGATTGAGGGGGAGGAAAAGGAGGAGGGGGGTGAAGGGGGAGGGAATAAAGGTCCTTGAGTCCCCATCCCCGGCCGCTCCAAAAAACAAAAACAAAAGGAGAACTAAGCGCCTCCATTAACATAATAAACGTGTAAGCGGGATAAGACGACCAATTTAGTCATGTACAGAAATTATCTACTACTACTGCTGTTATTATTAATAATGTGCTAAATGACTAAAATATATGAGTAATAACAGACTTGAAATAATACTAAATGCATAAACAAACACTTGTGAGCAAAATTTCTATGCATGGTTAAGTTCCCCTATACATATGGAAAAAGGTCCTTTAGTTTAGTTTACTATACATGGTTGGCGGGGAAAAAGGACCCCCCCCCTCCCCCCCGCCTCCCCCAATTTGAAGCCAGGGACACCTACCTCCCTCCCCCCCCCCCCTTTTCCTCCTCTCCCTATATAAAATTTGAAATAGAAAGTCACAACAGGGACACAACAGGCAACATAAAAATGGAAAGATAAGTTATCTTGCCGGGAATCTCTCTAGATGGCGTGAGCGCTTCGCTATGGAAGCAAATGTACTAAGATACATGACCAACTAGGCGCCCCTTAAAAAAAGGTGTTCTCATTGGTCATGTCAATCGTACAGCCTGAAATCCATAAATATGGAATTCGGACAGAATTAATCTCAAACCAGTTAAACGGCACCATCTCCTAAGTTCGTTCGTTCGTTCGTTCGATCCCCAACCAGTTTCCAGGCTTGAGTGCGTCTGTCTGAGAGGCGAGAAACCAACAGTCTGCATAAAAATAAGCCATGTCTGTAAAACGGATGTGCAAGCAAAACTTGAGTTCTGGAACAAGACTCAAGTCCAGAGTTGGACAAACAACCAGAATTTTCCCCATGAATTTACTGCCGGTGAATGCTAAGAAGATGAAAAATCTTTTTACATAATTTTAAATGCAACAATTTATTATGTATACCTATTTTCGCATAATAATAATAAGGATAATAATAATACACTTAAGTAAAGCTTAGATCCCTTGAGGGCCTGGCCCGATAGAAAATGTATAATGGGGTTTAGATCCCCCTCCTAAAACCCCAATGATGTCCTTGTGTCGACAACCCCGACACGTCTGATGCACTTTTAGATGACTAGATTGCAATGAAATTCGAACTTCGACTTAGACTGGTCAAAATGGGAGCCACTGTCAGTTATAAAACTCCCCACATAGACAATGTAACGATGATGGAAAACTGAAATGGGATGTAATGTAACGTGTCACCGTGTCATCAGATTGTCGTTAACAAGACTTACATTATTCTTTACAGTGTGACATCCCAAATATCTTTGGGTCAGAAAACACGACGTCGCCTCTCTTTTCATCTCTTTAATCAACAGCGCCAGGCCCCAGGGAAGCTACCTCCAGGACAAGATTGCCAGCCCTTCGAGTGCCTTCATATGAAAACAGTGTTTACAGGTGCGCCGCCGCAGAGAAAACATAGGGGTGGGAGGGAGCCTTTGGACATCTCCGCCATACATATTTTCTAGGCAAACGGGGGAAAGGGAAGAGGGGGGGGGGGGGGTTCAGGTGAGTCTAATCCTGGTTTAGTAGCACTAAAATAATAATAATAAGGTACTTTTCAGCTTTAGGGGAACGCCGTAAGAATTCCCGACCAAATCTCACAGCCGACGAGATGGCGTGAAAAGCTGATAAGAACCAATAATAATAATAATCTATCTATCTATTGTCTTCTTCACTTTTACCGGGTTGCAGCCCAGTGTCGTGGTTTAAAATATTTGTTTTGTGCCTCTCGCGTGATTTGAGTGACAGTTTTCTGGATCTTTTGGCCGTATTCAGCTACTCCATCTATCCGGGAAAGGGATGGGGGGGGGGGGGGGATGAATTATTTTAAAAAATGTGCCAATAATATGTAACGCCAGAAAGATTAAAAAACCCTGCTCTTTACACGTATTTTGTTTTTATACGTTCCTACTATTTAAAGTATATTATATTTACTGTCATTCGACACAAACATATTATAATACGCTCTTAAACTAGGACTATGCCCATCAAAACCCTCGCTCTCTGCCTAGCAAATGTGTGCGGCAAGGGAGTGGGTCGGGTAAGCGGGGCGTTTTCCATGTTTCGCTTGTGTGGTACCCCCTGGAAAAGTTCACAGTCGATCCTAGACGTATGGAACCCGCGCCAACCGTTTTGTAATACAAGGTGCAATTACCGATATCTGCTCAGCCAAGAAACCAATCTCAAAAGCCCTTCATAGCGGGGAGAAGTAATTACGATTCGATGGGGCAGTCCGTGAATGGGAGCACCAAACACCGCGTCCATTGGCTATCTATGTGACAGGAGGCGTGGTTTGCTGGAACGTACAGGCGGCAGAAGCAAGTTTCCTGTGATACCCCGCGCGAAAACCTATCCCTAAGTCGTCCACCACCCCTGTTCGCTCCCAAAAATTTGGGCAGCAGATATGCCTGATGTACTTCACTTAACGATCGCTTGAGACACTAGTACGAAACTGCAGGGGATGTTGACAGGGCGCTAGCCCACTACTAAATACGTGATAGTTCTGCGGTGTTTGCCAGCAATATGTGAGGGACCCGTCAACAGTTTGTTGTGAGACTACGAGACAGAGACGTTGTGATCGATTTGTTTCAGAACTACCAGGAGAGTACACGGTGTGGTGATTGATCATTGAACCATTTCACGACCACGTCTTTAGAAAGCGTATTTCTGCTCATATTAAGGAGTGTAATTACTTGCGAGTATTTATACATATATTTTCATTGCTTATAGTGAGAATTCAGCCGTGTATATTTATATATTTCTTTATCTTGGAAGAAAACTTAGCCGTATTTAAATATTTCATTGTTTCAAATAGGATTTCACGTTTTGTTGTGCTCGTATGGTAAACTTAAAGTAACAATTTGTTATTCTTAGATGCACCGTAACGCTTTGACGTATATACAGCATTATTTCATTGCTTGGGAACTGATTTCGGCATTTGGATATAGTCACACGCGTAAGTAAAATGTGGTTGTTCTTGGCTGTAATGCAACGTTTTAAAGTGAGTTTCAGTTGAATGTTTTTGTTTACAAGACACCAAAACCAGCATTTGTTTGTAAAATTGTTTTAAAAGGCAATTTTACATCCTCTAGTTGGCCAGTTCAGTATATATATATATATATATATATATATATATATATATATATATATATATATATGTTAGCGTCCTTCATAGTAGGAGTGCTGCTGTATGAGTGGCAAGGAACCAACAGTCTGCCTACAAGTGAGACATATGTGAAACGGATGCCCACATCGTACTCATGTTCTGGAACAGGATTAGAGTCTAGAAGTGGACGAACAACCAGAACTTTCAGCCGGTTTACAGCTGGTGAGCCGAAAAAAGAAGAAGAAGAAGTAGAAGAAGAAAGGACTGCTCATAAAAGAAAGGAATGGAAGAACAGATTGCCATCCCTAAGTGACATGTAATGGCTCGATAAGTTACCGATGATGATGACGTTAGCGTTTGGTTGAGTTTTTGTAGGCAATCACAGCCTCCATGTAACCATAAACCTTCAAACTTGACACCCTGCCTACGCTGCCTTAAACAGTTGTAACTTTCGTCATCGTCTTACTGCAGTCCATCGATTGATCAGTGTATTCTCCCCCCCCCCCCTTTTTTTCCCCTAGGCAGTTACCTATGAGTTCACCATTCTATCCTGAGATTTAGAAAACTTTGTCTGGACGGCAGACCTCCAAGGCAGAACCAATATATCCAGTTCAACATCGACAGAGGTTATTATTCGGGCACACGTAACCCTCACAATCGCTATTGGTAACCAACTCGGGCAAAGGCGCTCTTAGTATGTTTTTTTTTTTTTAGTCTACCACATTCTCTTCAGTCTTCATCATCTTTCTCTTATTACCACATTCCATTCAGTCGGTAACTTCTTTCTCTCGTGAACTCCCATATTCTCTTGTAGTCCATGTATGTAATCCTTATGGGGGGATAAATCCACTACTCCCTAACAAACATGTCGAATTACTTAGGAGTTTGTCGATATATTAAGCCGAATGGCAGCCTAGCTGTAAACCATAATAGATCGTGTTAACCGCCTCCCGCCCAAATTCTCATATATAATATTCCTTTTCTCATTTCTGTCAATTTCTTCGATCTTCAAATCCCTTTCTTACATTCTGACATTACCTTCTGTCTGTTAAAGGTTTTACACTCATATTATGTTCTGTTTGTAACATCTTTTACTCCAGAAGACTTCTCCTAACCCCTTTTCTTTCACTCCTACTATCCCTTCTGCATTGCCTCATTCCCATAAAATCGATTGGAAATGGAGGTCTAAAGTCGAATTCTCCTCTGCCACATGCGTTTTTTGAACCCACTACATCATGAATCACATCCCACTGCCCGCATCTAGATTTATCGCACTGCCCGCACATAGATTTACCCCACTCTCCACATATAGACTTATCCAACTGTCTGCACCTAAACTTATTCCACTGCCCGCACCAAGACTTATCCCACTGCCCGCACCTAGACTTATCCCACTCTCCGCACCTAGACTTATCCCACTCTCTGCACCTAGAATTATCCCACTGCCCGCACCTAGAATTATCCCACTGCCCGCACCTAGATTTATATCACTGCCTGCACCTAGACTTATCCCACTGCCCGCACCTAGACTTATCCCACTCTCCACATCTAGACTTATCCCACTGTCTGCCCCTACACCTATCCAAGTCTCCGCACCTAGACTTATCCCACTGCCCGCACCTAGACTTATCCCACTGCCCGCACCTAGACTTATCCCACTGCCCGCACCTAGACTTATCCCACTGCCCGCACCTAGACTTATCCCACTGCCCGCACCTAGACTTATCCCACTGTCTGCACCTACGCCTATCCAAGTCTCCGCACCTAGACCTATCCCACTGCCCGCACCTAGACTTATCCCACTCTCCACATCTAGACTTATCCCACTGTCTGCTCCTAGACCTATCCCACTGCCCGCATCTAGACTTATCCCACTGTCCGCACCTAGACTTATCCCACTGCCCGCACTTAGACTTATCCCACTGACTGCATCTAGACTTATCCCACTCTCCGCACCTAGACTTATCCTACTTTCTGCACCTAAAATTATCCCACTGTCCGCAGCTAGACTTATCCAACTGCCCGCACCTAGATTTTGTCACACTCTCCAAATATAGACTTATCCCACTGTCTGCACCTAAACCTATCCCACTCTCCGCACCCAGACTTATCCCACTGCCCGCACCCAGACTTATCCCACTGACCGCTCTTAGATCTATCTATCCCACTGCCCGCACCTAGACCTATCCCACTGCCCGCACCTAGACTCATCCCACTGCCCGCACCTAGACTCATCCCACTGCCCGCACCTAGACTCATCCCACTGCCCGCACCTAGACTTATCCCACTCTCCGCACCTAGATTTATCCCACTGCCCGCACCTAGACTTATCCCACTCTCCGCACCTAGACTTATCCCACTGCCCGCACCTAGATTTATCCCACTGCCCGCACCTAGATTTGTCACACTCTCCAAATATAAACTTATCCCACTGTCCGCACCTAAACCTATCTAAGTCTTCGCACCTAGACTCACCCCACTGCCCGCACCTAGACTTATCCCACTCTCTGCACCTAGACGTATCCAACTCCCCGTCCTGGACTGATCCCACTCTCCACACATAGACTTATCCCATTGCCCGCACCTAGACTTATCCCACTCTCCGCGCCTAGACGTATCCCACTGTCCGCTCCTAGTTTAATCCCATTTTCCGCACCTACATTTTCTGTATCTCCAGGGTGCACCGCTATGCCCAACATCCTGGACACGAACACGAAATCACGCCCCGTGTCGTATTCGTCTTCGCCTTAAGTGCAGATTGATGACATTGCCCTTGTCCAGTACCGGGCCAGTGAAAGCAACAGCAGTGTCTGCAAGATAACTACACCTCGCTTTCTAGAATTCACGCAGACACCATCGCTCTAGAGTTGTCGTGTCCCCTCTAATTTAGCCAGACAGAGATCACTCCAGCTAATCCTCGATACCAAACGCTGAAAGCAGATCCTCTCCGCCAACGGACACCCAATAATGGTTTCTCCCCAGGGAGGCGGGTAGATCCGTTGCACATGTCGGGCACTGTTTTGACATATGTACTTCTGTGACTTTGACAGATCGAGCCCACTGGCAGTGACACACGAGGTATCTGTGAAATTCTTAGTTCTAGCAGTCGAGATATGGGAAACGTTCGACCTCGGGCTGTATAAGTCAACAACAGGATTCCTTTTTTTTTTAAAACACAAATGTCGCAGAGGGCATATGATGCTACTACACTCACATTTGTGTGGACCTATTGGCGCTAGGCATTTGTGGAATTCTTATAAACCTGATGCCATGTGGTGGGAAATATCCTGCCCGTGAAGTCCTCATACCGACAGTCCTCATACCGACAGTCCTCATACCGACAGTCCTCATACCGACAGTCCTCATACCGACAGTCCTCATACCGACAGTCCTCATACCGACAGTCCTCATACCGACAGTCTTCATACCGACAGTCCTCATACCGACAGTCCTCATACCGACAGTCTTCATACCGACAGTCCTCATACCGACAGTCCTCATACCGACAGTCTTCATACCGACAGTCCTCATACCGACAGTCCTCATACCGACAGTCTTCATACCGACAGTCCTCATACCGACAGTCCTCATACCGACAGTCCTCATACCGACAGTCCTCATACCGACAGTCTTCATACCGACAGTCCTCATACCGACAGTCCTCATACCGACAGTCTTCATACCGACAGTCTTCATACCGACAGTCCTCATACCGACAGTCCTCATACCGACAGTCCTCATACCGACAGTCCTCATACCGACAGTCCTCATACCGACAGTCCTCATACCGACAGTCCTTATTCCCCTTTCCCGGTTTTTTTAAATAGTTTTCTAAATTCTGTACCAAGAAAATAAAGGGGGTAGTGAGAGATGAGGGGCCCCCTAGTGTTTTTGTGTGTGGCGGCGGGCCTGATCCAATATGTGTGGGTTTTTAACTGTAGGAACAGCTAGTGAGTGAGTGACGTTAAACCCCACCGGAACCGCACAACGTGCGACAAACAAATAGCGACACAAAGTGCCAGCATTCGAATGCCAATAATCCCGGCGCAAGTTCCAAAAATCCTGTTCAGCCGTTAGGTTATATTTGGGGCCACCGAAGACAGCCAGGGTGGGGCTTTTACATTTAAAATAAAATTGCGTTCTTATTTTGGGGCGGGTGGAATAATGAAGAACAGCGTTATGAATGAAAGTTCATAATGACTCCATTCGGGACAGCAACACTTTCTTTGTAGATGCGGGATTCAAGTTTTTTTTAACTGAAAATTTTTCGCTGTGTCTCTGCTCAAGTAATTGTTATAGAATGTTTAACTAGCGCCCGCGCAGAGAACGGCTTTAACAGCAGTGAAGCCAGGGAATGTCTTGTCCTTGTGCAGAATGCGGAAAGTACGAAAAGACTTTGAGAGACAAAAATATATGTTCCGCAAATTTTTTAGCTGCGCCCCTTTAATTACAAAACATGGTACCAAGAGTGCAATAATACACGCAGCAGGGGAAACTTGATTTTTTTTTTTTGGGGGGGGGGGGGGGGGAATGGTAATTCTCTCTCTCTGTCTCTCTCTCTGTCTCTCTCTATGTCTCTCCTTCCTCTCTCCCTCTTTCTATCTCTCTCTCTCTGTGTCTGTCTGTCTCTCTCTCCCTTTCTCTCTGTCTGTCTCTCTCCCTCTCTCTCTGTGTCTGTCTCTCTCTCTCCCTCTCTCTCTGTCTCTATCTCTCTCTCTGTCTCTATCTCTCTCCCCCTCTCTCTGTGTCTCTCTCCCCCCTCTCTATCTCTCTCTCCCTCTCTCTCTGTCTCTCTCCCTCTCTCTCTCTGTCTCTCTCCCTCTCTCTCTGTCTGTCTCTCTCCCTCTCTCTCTGTCTCTCTCCCTCTCTCTCTCTGTCTCTCTCTCTCAGTGTCTGTCTCTCTCTCTTCCCCCTCTCTCTCTGTCTGTCCCTCTCTCTTCCCCCTCTCTCTCTGTCTGTCTGTCTCTCTCTCTCTCTCTCTCTCTGTCTGTCTCTTTCTCTATCCCTCTGTGTGTGTGTGTGTCTGTCCCTCTCTCTCTCTTCCCCCCTCTCTTTCTGTCTCTCTCTTTCTCTTCCTCTCCCTTTGTGTGTGAGTGTGTGTCTCTCTCTCCCCCCTCTCTCTCTAGCCTTCAATCAAGCGCAGGCAATCAATCATGTCATGTCAACCTCCCCTGTCATTTATATAGCCCTGGCAATTCTTCTTCTTCTTTGCGTTACCCGCTATAAACTCCTGCAGAAAGTTCTGGTTGTTCGTCCAATTCTGAACTGCAGTCCTGTTCGGGAATCTGAGTGTTGCATGTGCATCCCTTTGACAGATCTGACTAATTTGTATGCAGACTGTTGGTTCCTTGCCTCTCAGGCAGATGCACTCCGACTTCGTAGGAAGCTCCTAATTAGTCGACCCTTACAACATGCTTTTGGGTAGGCAGTGGGTCTATTCTTGTTTTTCCCATAATAGGGCCACGGAACCCACTCGGGGAAGCCCAGGCAATAACTTTTACGCTTTGTCTCTTGTTACTTACATCACTCCTTTATTTCTCTCTGCTGGATGGGTTTAAGAGAATTGACTTTCCTTTTTAGTTTAGGAGTACATTAAATTTAGGTTTAAACAACGTATCAACATCATGGAATAAGGGGTAACCAGTAAGTGCTCCGTTCTACTTCTGACTCAAATCTAGCACAGTGCACGAACTCCGTGGTACCGGTGAAAATCCTGAAATACTTTCGGTATGTTCTGAACTCAAAATTTTGAGTTTGGCTACTCTTTTCGATTTCCAACTGTCAAGGGATTTTTTTTTACGTGCGCAACAATACACACGGGTGTCCGATCTTACTACCCAGAGACCAGTGGGAAATTACTAGAAGTCCACTTTAAAAAATCCCGGCCTTTACCGGGACCTGAACCTGGGACCTTCATCACTCGAGGCGGACACTATGCCTCGAGGCATATCACCCACAACGGACCTTGGGGAATTCTGTTTTTAATGGATGGTTTCACAGAGTTCCTGGTATACGTCGGCACCCCCTCCCCCCTGCCCCTCTCCCTCACTCTACACACACACACACCACGACCAGCTCCCGATATATCTTAAGCTGGCCGTGACACACACACGCGCGTGCGCACACACACACGCACACAGAGGTCGCTGTCATGGGAAACCAAGTTTTTAACACTATGGTTCAGTAGCTAAACGTTTGAAAACTGGAGTGGAGGCGAGCTGCCATAGTCTAGCGGCTAGACCTGCAGTTCGAAGGTCAGGGGTTAAAATCCGAACGGGGGCTGTACCTTTTTCAAAAACGAACTTTGCTCCCAGATCGACCCAACCTCAAACGGTTAGCAGATAAAGTCCTGGGAAGTAAAGGCGGCCGACGGGATGTTGATCACATCACCCACGGAGTGCTGATTGGTCTATAAAATATAGGTATAACCATATGTGCCAATGCGCCTGAAGGTGAGGAAAAGGGTCCTTTACATTCCCCGGTGTGGTGATTAGGCGTTCTTTTCTCTGTTGTCTCAAGGACATATATAAACGTAACCTGAAAGATGCCATCCTTAACGCAGACACTGTTGTCTCAAGGACATATATAAACGTGACCTGAAAGATGCCATCATTAACACAGACACTGTTGTCTCAAGGACATATATAAACGTGATCTGAAAGATGCCATCATTAACACAGACACTGTTGTCTCAAGGACATATATAAACGTGACCTGAAAGATGCCATCATTAACACAGACACTGTTGTCTCAAGGACATATATAAACGTGACCTGAAAGATGCCATCATTAACACAGACACTGTTGTCTCAAGGACATATATAAACGTGACCTGAAAGATGCCATCATTAACACAGACACTGTTGTCTCAAGGACATATATAAACTTGACCTGAAAGATGCCATCATTAACACAAACACTGTTGTCTCAAGGGCATATATAAACGTGACCTGAAAGATGCCATCATTAACACAAACACTGTTGTCTCAAGGGCATATATAAACGTGACCTGAAAGATGCCATCATTAACACAGACACTGGGGAGAGATCAGCTGCAGACCAACTCCTATGGAGGCAGACAGGGAAAGATGGACTGCCGCAGTTTGCAAGAGGACTAACTCTGCAAGCTATAGAGAGGAGACGTCTGAGAGAAAACTGGCCTCAGTTCAGTAGTGCATCAACGTTCTTATGCAGACTTTAAGGCAGACGCTGCCACTTTCACAAATGACTTAACGTCATGGCAGACATCCTCATCATCATGTGCCCTGCCAACTGGCGAAGACACTCATGCGTCTCCACAGATCACGATCCCTAGTTGCCTGGAACAGCTCTCTTGATGATATCCCTCCATGCCTTCGTTTCAGCCCATCCAGCATATTTTCTCGTGGTCTGCCTCTACCCCTTTTTCCACTGATCTTTCCAGTTGTCACGATATTTTCTAATGTCTCTCTTCTTATAATGTGGCCAAAGAACAGTGTTTGTCTTTTTCTTATTGTTGTATATAGAGATCTACTTTCATTAGCTTCTTTCAAGCAATCGTTGATGGCTGAAAAAAGTATTTGTAACATTCGTCTCAGAAACCAAATCCCTGTTGCTTCCAGATTCTTCTTAATTTGCTCACTGACATTCCAAGATTCGCTGCCATACAGAAAAACAGGTTCTATGTAACATTTTAGCACCCTCTTGGTGACATTAAATGAGAGCGACTTTTTGCATAAGATATTTTTCATTTTCTGAAATGCAGCTTTTGCTTGACCTACTCTGCTTTTAATCTCTGTCACACATTTTCGATCTGATGAAAGGTGTTTCCATATATTTGAATGTATTGACTTATTGCAGACGCTGCTCCTAAAACCAGCGCTACAGTTTCAGGTCACGAGGTACTGACGGTGCCTACACACATATGTGTTGTCTAGTGTTTATTTTAACCTCTATTCCCTCTTCTTTTATGACTGTCGATCAGTACCTGATAATTTATTTATTACAGTATTTAGCCTGATTGACTAACTGACGGATTGTTTCCCCCTTGCTGTGTGTTACCTGAATGTGTGACATTCCAGCGACTCAGAGACTTGTATCCCGGACGGCAATCGAACATGGTCCATTCCAGTTGTAAACTCCCAAGAGGTTACAATTATGACACACATTGCAGCTACACTCACTCATCTACTCACTTACTCATCACTACACTCACTCGCTCCATCTGCTACTCAGTCAGTCAGCTACTAACTCTCCAAGTTATTCATATTCACTCACACACTCACCTACCCGTCTACTCACTGATTGCCCGACTGACCGATTCAGTCACTCTCCTACTAATTCATATTCACTCACTGATTTACTCACCCACTTACTCACTTTGCTTGTCTGGCTCCCTGATTGTCTGCCTGTATATTTCTCTCTGTGTACATGCCCACATGTCTGTCTCACCACTGTTTCTAATAAAACGCTGTTCCATTAAGATTTACATAACCCATATCACTAAAGAAGTCACCACATTCTCTCTCTCTTTTTTTTTCCTACCGCAGAAGCAACTGGCAAGAGAATCTTCCAACAACAAATCTTAACTGGATTTCAGGACTGCAACTTGGACCTATTTTCTCCCCAAAACAAGCCTTTTCTAGAGGTATTTTGACAAAACGGCAACCACCACGATAGCTTGTGGATAACAGCATATTATATTCTTGACTTGCCACGGTGGCTTGTGGGCAACAAAATACAGATTTCCTGACTTACATTTTGTTTAGAGCCCAGAAACCGAAGTGTGTTGCGTGAGATTAAGAGTCACCAAGGTGTCTCTCATTTGGTCTGAGATCAAGAAACAACAGGGATTTCGAAACACTAGGATATTATATTTGTTAAGAGATCAAGAAGTACCTCGGTGTTAAATGAATGAGGTTTAGTAGACTTTTATATCTTAGAAAGTAAACTTGCAAAGTGGTGCGAAGTTTGGGAAACTGAGCAAAGCTCATTTCAGAGACAAGTAAACATTTCGTATTTGTCAAGAATGTTTCCCCAAATTAGCTGGCTCCCTGTTCTGTTAAACATTGTTTCCATGGCTACGGCAGCCAGTGTGCTGTACTCCATTCCGGAACAGAGCAAACCAGGAACGTTGATCGGCAACATTGCAGACTCCATCTCCCTAGCTACACAAGTCTCTGAAGCCAGCCTTCCCTACATGAAGTACAGTTTGCTGAGTATAGACTCCAGCTTAAGAAAATATTTCTCCTTGAACGACAAGACTGGAGATCTGAGCTTGTCCGCCACCGACATTTTGGATCGCGAAGTGGTCTGTCAGTTCCACGTGACCTGTGTCATTGACCTGCAGATCGTCATCCAGTCCACACATACCCAGTTCTTCCGTAAAGTTCTGGTCAGCGTTGACGTCATAGATGTCAATGACCACTCTCCGAGTTTCAAAGAAAACGTAACGGTTTTAACAATATCGGAGTCAGTACAAATCCCAACTTCCCTTCCTTTGCCGTCGGCAGTTGATAAGGATACTGGTGATTACTCCCTACAGGGGTATGAGATATTGCCCAAAGATACGCCATTTGAGCTGTCGTACTCGAAATCAAACACAAATCTTATGCTTCGACTTGTTAAAGAGTTAGACCATGAAACAAAAGATTCCTACTCTTTGAGAATTATAGCCCGCGATGGCGGAACGCCGCAGAAGGAGGGTATTCTGTACGTGGAGATTGCAGTAGAAGACGTGAACGACAATGCTCCAAAATTCACCCAAGACAATTATGCCAAAGTTGTGGACGAAACCATCAAAAAGGGATCGCTGTTGTTTACACTGACGGCCACCGATTTAGACTCGGGGAAAAACGGGCAAATTAAATATCGCCTCAGTCCTCAGCAGCCAGCATCGATACTGTCCATGTTCAGCATCGATGAAACACTGGGAGATCTCCGGCTCATCGGGGACTTCCAAGACGCAGAGACCGAGTTGTACACGATTGATGTTGAAGCTAGCGACTTGGCCGATCAGCCTTTTACGACCAAAACCACGGCATCGATCCAGGTGAGGGACACCATCAACAGTAGGCCAAAACTACACCTGAGCTACCTGTCCACAAATAATTACTCATCCATATCTGAATACGCCAATCTTGGAGTTGCTGTAGCTCATATCCTGGTCAGAGATACAGATAGGGGACCCAACGGAGTTGTAAATTGTAAGCTGAATATAGAGAAATACTTCGAGTTGCAAAACTATGATCTCAAGGAATACAACGTGATTGTGGCTAGACCGTTAGACAGAGAGCTTGTACCTATCCATAACCTCACTGTAGTGTGTAGTGATGCTGGGTTGCCACCTCTGAGTGTTTCCGAATCCTTTCAGGTGAAAATCAACGACGAAAACGACAATATTCCAGAGTTTACTAACAAATCATATACCGTGGCGTTCAGGGAAAACAACGATATCGACGAAGAGATCCTCACAGTGACTGCACAAGACCGTGACGATCCAAACACGGACAATGGCCGCTTCACTTACAACCTACAAGACGTGTCCAACAGCGAGTTCATCATTAACCCCATCACTGGATCCATTAAAGTGAAAACGTCGTTTG